>JAVLUZ010000152.1:4198940-4263940 GCA_036768485.1 Mermis nigrescens | reverse complement strand
AATAACATACGCACCTATCAATATGTCAAGCGGGAATAGGGCGGCACGACGCGCAGAAACTCCGACAAGAGCCCGATAATCGAATTACGAGTAGCACGACGACGCGTAGAAACTCTAACGAACCCAATTAATCGAATTGGCACGACGCGTAGAAAATCCAACAAAAGCCCAATTAATCGAATTGATCGCCAAAGTCGAATTAATAATAAACGATCGGAGCGGAGCAAATGACTGATAGAAACGAAAAATCGTCGGGTGATAGCAAAAAATGGTGAGATGTAGTATTCAAATTTTTTAGTCGGCCAATAGAAAAACGCGTCAATAAATGAGCAATCGTAATAATCACGCCCACAATGGTATAGTCTATCTTCACATGTTAAAGCGAGCATGGTTGCACAGTTAACCGATTGTTCTAGCGTTATAGCATTATGTACACAATGAAACTTCTCTGCTTTGTGATATAATATTCAGCAATTGCAGATTAAGTACTTATGCGAATAAACTAAACGTTCTGCAAGTGATATATTGTATATCAAATTTGCAGAAGTGTGCAAAAACATGTACACAACAGATGCTCCTACTTAAAACACAAAACACAAAACGCACAAATAGTAAGGAATTATTTAGTCAAAATTACATGTGTCAAAGAGTGGCGATGGAACAATCATTACATGGAATGAATAACAAACTAGGAGTTTCGTAATAAGATGGTCGTTAACGCAACCAGAATTTTCCAAAAACAGTGAAAAAATACATTTAAAACCTCGACTAAAGAGTGCAAAATACAGTTTTTTCCAATTTTTTATTCTCTACTTTTATTTAGAATACAATTGTATGGCAAAATTTTTTTTCGATTGATCACAATTTTTTTTCAAAAATTCCATTGCGGAGGCTCGAAAATTTTCTTAAATTTAAGCCGAATTACGTTCATAAGTTTGAATCTGCCAGAAGGACAAACGCCCTTTTGATCGGAAAAAATTGGATAGCTAAAATAACGTGCGACTCTGCAGCGCCACGCTGACTGAATTTGATTTTTTTCTCGGTGCCAAAAAGGTTAAAAAGGCCGATTGGTCTTGAAAATACATATGAGGTTTCTACGTTGGGTCTGTCTCGTTTATCCCATAGTTCCGATTCTCCGACTGTCCCGATTCTCTAACCGTCTCGAAACTCTGACAAACAATAAAACAGCTTATTCATAGGTTCCAAAATTCCCGATTCTCCGACCAATTAAATAAAATTTTATTTTTAGACACGCGAATACACGATTCTCCAACAGTCCCGTTTATCTGGGTCCCGTCCCACTAGACCCACCGTCCTGCTTGACCCACCGTCCCGCTAGACCCACCGTCCCACTAGACCCACTTTTTCGTCCCGCTAGACCCACCGGAAGTCTCGCTAGACCCACCACGTGCATAATAAGGTGTCCCGCTAGACCCACCGTTTTGCGACCGTCCCGCTAGACCCACCGTCTCGGAAGACCCACCAGAGAAGAAAATTATGTACGCTTTTAAGCAAAAACAGAAATGCTTTCAAAGTGTATCCATTCAAGTATACAAATGTTTAGTCAAATATATAAATAATTAATTAAAAAATAATTACATTTAATTAAGCACCTAATCAATTAAATTTAATCATTAAATAAATAAATTTTGTACATTGTTGCATGAAATTGTGTATATTACAAATTATAACATGCAAAGAAGATATGTGCGTGCATGTGTGTGGCAATGGTAAGTAACCAGCCATGGCCGATAATTTTTTAAGAATGAATTTCTATTTTTCATGTCAAGCAATACACTCTTGTCAAACACATTTCAGAGTGCATTTTTTGCTTATTATCGTAATGGTACTGTACTCTTTGTATCCTCCGATCAGGGAATTTCCGTATACTACACAGATTGAAGCGTTGACACTGCATTCCGATAACAGTGCAGATATGCACATATGAATATGATGAAAAGCATGTAGGCATTTCACAAAGACGGCTCAACAATAATTGGGCCGAGCGGATGTTGCAAATTCTAACTAAAAAATCGAAAATGTTAATTAGGTCATTGTCAATAAATCCGAATCTATTTTTAAAAATAGGACTAAGGAGCGCTAATATCCATGTGCTCACTTTATTTCATCGCTTCAAATACTATATAGAAATTTTGATTTCGAATCGAGCCATGGGTTTTGGTCGCGCTAATTTCGTTTTAATTCGTTATATGAAGTCAGCTATGTTAGTCTGTGAAGCTGATAATAACGAAACTTTTCTCGAATGATATGGTAATTATATACGATTGCACATTCATGAAAACAAACTAACCGCTTGTTATTGACTATTGCACACCTCAAACTTGCTTTTTGATTAATGATTACAAAAAATTTTGCAGAATTCACTCAAGCGTCTTGGTAACTATTTTTAATTTCACGTGTAATATGTATGTCTTCATTTTTTCGAGTGGGTCTACCGAGACAGTGGGACTAGCGGGACTGTCGCGAAACGGTGGGTCTAGCGGGACACCTCATTATGCACGTGGTGGGTCTAGCGAGACTTCCAGTGGGTCTAGCGGGACGAAAAAGTGGGTCTAGTGGGACGGTGGGTCTAGCGGGACGATGGGTCTAGCGGTACGGTGGGTCAAGCGGGTCACAATCTTTATCTGTAAGTACCGAGTACAAATTTAGCGTCCTGCTCAGCGCAAGGCGGCGAATAGTTTTTGCCACGTGAAAACAAGCCTCCAGCGTCTTACGCGCAAAAGTCTTCATGCAGATTAAAAAATAATTATCGAATATAGTTGCTCCTGCCGAAAAAACAAATCATCATAAAAAGCCGTCCAACAAATTATACTACAACTTCATAACATACCACGAAAATACAATGGCCAACTATTACTTTCGCAGCATAAAACTAATCTGTAATGATATGCTCTATTTCATAACACGCATTTTGCAAATATTCACCGGTTACAATGCTCTATACCTTAGCTCTAACCAGTCAATTAATTAACACAAACTCATTTTAAAAAGAAATATAGAAGTAGAAAAAACCCTTATAATAAAAATCTGAATGAGTCTACGTAAATGCTCATTTTAAAAAGAAATATAGGAGCGGAAGAACCCTTATAATAATCTGAATGAGTCTACATAAATGAAAAAGATGAAACTTTTCCCGCACAACACGCAAAGCTAGGTAGGTAGGTACCCACAGAAATCGAAAATTCAATAATCGATTTCGGATTAACGAATGAACAAAACAATCCGCAAATATCGTTTTTCAAATTGGAAAGAACGTAGTTGCGTCAATTTCAGACATAGGCCAAGTTCAGACGTGCGCCAAGTTCAGTCACAATCGAGACCTGCATTGGCGCCAAGTTTAGATATGCGCCAACTTAAAATAGGCGCCAAGTTTAGATGGGCGCCAAGATCATACAAGAAATCAAAAGGCGCCAAGTTTAGACGGGCGCCAAGTTGAGATCGAACGTTTTGTACCAACTTAGTTTTTTACCATATATATGTTACCACATTGTTAACTTTAAAAATATGAACCTGACTCCCGAATGGGTGCAAAGAAATTCGGTTTGCGCAGTTTGTCGCCTTTGCGCACGAACGTATGCGAAAAAATTGATCAAGCAAATAATTGCTTAAATCAGCCTCTATGCGCAATGCTACGCTGAAATAATTCTCAATTCTCCGTTTTTATTTCTAATTTGTCCGATAAATCATTGAAAAGAAAGAATTAAAAACTCAAATTCTACGACCTTATATAATTTTCAACGCTCTATCGAACCATATAAAATTTTAAATATTAAACCGTCTTATACGTAAGGAAAATGTAATTCTTCGTAAAATTTGCATATGCAAATTGTGTATTACTAATAAGCCGAAAATAAAAAATTAAACGTCAGAAATATAGTTTTCAATAAGAAGAATACGAAAATAAGATAAAAAACACCACTCATTGCTGTAAAACTCGAAATAAATAACAGAATTTGAATTATAAAAAAAGGATTTCTAGAAACCTCAATAAAATCCTCACTTTAATTTGTTCAATAGAGCACTGAAAAGAAAGAATTAAAAACTCAAAATCTACGACGTTATGTAATTTTCAACGTTCTATCAAACCATATAAAATTCAACACCTTAAACCGTCTTATACGTTAGATAAATGTAATTCTTCATAAAATTTGCATATGCAAATTCTGTATTACTAATAAGCCGAAAATAAAAAATTAAACGTCAGAAATATAGTTATCGATATGAAGAATACGAAAATAAGATAAAAAATACCACTCATCGCTGGAAACCTCGAAATAAATAACAAAATAAAAAAAGGATTCTTAGAAACCTCAATAAAATCCTCAATTTTGACTTTGAAGAAAAAAGGAAAAAAGTACCCCCGAAGAAGACTTTGCGCTTTCTACTGATATATTTTTAAGGTTGTATAACCTAAACTTGGGTTCAAAACCCTTATCTGTAGAACAAAAAAATTAAATTTCCTAATTTTGAACAAAAAAAAATTAAAAAAATATGGTAGTATGGTCTGGTTAGCCCAGTTTATTCACAAAAAATCATTTAAATACGATCAAACCCCAACGACTTATTAACAAAATAAACGAAAAAATTGTGGGGTGTGCAAAACATAGGACCCCCCAAAAAGTCAAACATATATATAGGAAGCTGACGCTTCCTATATGATTTCCGACAAATGTTTAAGTCCTTGGTTCGAGCCCTTCAATCGTCCCATCCAACACTCAAATCGAGAGTTGCCTGCAACTTTGCAAGTATAGCTCAGATTGTCACCAAATCTTTTTCCCGCGCTTCAATTTATCATGTTCTACTAGTTTGGCAAAAAAAATTTTGGCATTCCGTATTCGTTTTGCTCCTTTTCTAAAAGTACCATGTTCTTAAGTTTAGCCGAGCCCACTTTACCTTATTTAAAACAGATCAAATGTTTTCAGCATAAACTTTACGTAACTACTAGATGTAAAGGACACTTACACTTAGATTGTAAACCTGACGTTATAAGGAACATTTTGGAAAAATAAAGCGTTTGCAACGCTCTGGAACTAAATTTGATTTTCAGCGTATGGGTGTAAAGAAAACATACAGTCAGATTCGTAGTCGTAGCCTTACTGAACATATTTTGAAATAAAATTTTACATTTTGCGACGCTCTGGAAGTAAAATAAATTTGTAGTGTAAACTTTACACATTAACAATATAGGAATAGTGCAAACTCTAACCAACTACTAGGTGCAGAGAAAACTAACAGTCAAATTCGTAATTCTGACGTTACGTGAAACATTTCTAAAAAAAATTGAGCTTCCGCAGGCTATAGAACCAAAGTTAATTTGCAGTGTAACAGTGATCGACCGGCCTCAAAAATTACCGGGCCCGGGCTTTGCTGCCGGGCTTGGTACCAGGCGCGGGCCCGGGCTTATATATTAACAGCATGCCTTGCTTCCAATATAATGATGTTTAAGATACATACTTAGACCAATTTTACATTTGTTATTTGTCAAACGCAAGGCTCAACTGCTGTGTCAGAAAGATTTATCCGCATGAAACGCAAATTACTGCTTTAGAGCATATGAATCAAATCCAGTGGCCTTCAAATTACACTTAAAAAAATCAATTTATCTACATTCTCTGGCAACAAACGATTTCTTTCATCATTTGCTATGTCGCCAACTGCGCTAAATTCTCGTTCGCTTGAACGAGAGATTTTCGAGCTACCTGAATTAAAACTACTTTTGTAGAAATTAAAATTTTTTATTCTGCACGAGTTTTAGAGTGGCAGTTTTGAAACATTCATCAATGTTTTGTTTGCATTTTTTACATATAGCTGTAGCCCGATCGTTTTTTTGAGGTAAAAGAATAGTTAAAGTGGAGAAGACTTGTGAAATTCTAAGTTCTGTTAATTATTCAATCTTCCTAGAAATAAATTAAGTAGTTAGCAAGGATTTTGGTAGCATTATTCAAGCAAGAACAACGTCTTAATACAATAGCGCGCAATTCCATTATTAAAACGCATGTGCAACTAAACACGGTTTGAAAAAGCACAAGGTTTTATATGGATATTTAGAGGAAATTGAGCATTTAATTTTATATGCATTCAGACATAACAGCGACTATGATATGGTCTGATTGAAGATATGATATTTGGATTTTAGAACTTAAACTATAGCGTACATTGACATCAGTTGAAATTGTGTAGTATATAGGATAGGACACGTATTGAAGCGTTGTATAGAAGATGCATGTACATATGACAGTTGACAAGGTACGATAATGAGCAGATGGGCAGAAATAAGGCAAATGGATTTTAGTAGAATCTCAGGCTATAGCAAACTCATAAGAAGTACGGACAACAGCTGAAATAGTAAACGACTAAAATATTAATGATAATTATTTGAGGCCCGGGCCCGGTCCGGGCCCTGGTACCCGGTCGATCACTGAGTGTAAATCATACAAAACAACATAGTGTAAAGGAGATTTCCGTCGGATTTAAGATTCTGGTTATACTCTGATATTACGATCAACAATTATGAAAAAATAATTTTTTGCTATATTTTGTTCAACATATTCGAATTTTGGACATTTATTCGAATTTCTGATTTTTCCCCGAAAAGCATGTCAGAAAAATTTTTTGGTTTCCCGCTGAAATCTCATGCTGCTCATGTCTGCTATATACTGTAGTGTTCTCGAGCAAAAATGTAAAAAACGTAGCCCTATTTTGTCAGCTTAAGCTCGATTGTATTTCTCGGTTTCTCGTTGATAAATTTTTTCCCGCTCCTGCTTGCTTAAATAACTTTCTTACGGTCCCCTTCTTTTATATCCTCAGAGCGCATATTTCCAACATATTTGAGTCTTTCTGTTGTATCTGCATTTTTCATGCAATATGATATTGCATTTTATTGCACGCAAATTTGTAGAAGTGTAAGAATAATAAATATTTTTGATACATTATTAATTAATATATTATATTATATAATATTAAATACCTATCCTAGTTACGTGCGCCTGCCGAGGTCTTGCGCGATGCTCAAATACTACATCATTTTACTGTTGATCGCAAGTCTGGGAAACACGCAGGCGCATCAGAATTGCAGTTGCTGCAAAGAGTCTGAGAAATCTGAGACACCGGTAAGATTATCGAAATGGGACGTTTTGGCGCCACACTCTTTGTAATATTATTAATCATTTACATTTTATTTAAGATTAGCGTATAATACAGATTCTGAAAGTCCATTAAATTTTTTATGTGATGAAATAAATTACTTTCAGAATATCTTTGAATTTAGTGAGATAATTAAATGCATCTAAAAATACACTGGATTTTCTACACTTTTTCAGTCGTACACAAATGAATACTCATCGAATCGAAAAGAACAATATGATATTTTGTAGCTTGTAAAACCTGCTTTCTGAATATATTATTCATTTTAAAATTGCTTAAAACTATAGAAGCGACTGTGCACTAGGTAATAGTTTTGAAAAATGAGCTTGTTAAGCAGAGAGTTGTAAACCAAGAGAAAAACTTAAAGTTTAAACATACCATTAAATTATGAAGAGAATTATAAAATATTTTAAACTAGAAGAAAATGAAAAAGGTGGGATTTCAGTAAATTAAAACAAATTTAGAGGATATGATGAAACATTATTGTTGAGAATAGGACGATCACGTGCTATGTATAACGACTCCTTGATTAAAGGATCAAAAGAGTTGGATGCTCGACTAATAACCTTGAAGCAATCTGATGTAATTGAATGATTGCTATTTGAGACATGTTTGTGAATAGCAGATAAGCTATCACCCTGAATTGGCTTTCCTGTAGCAAATGAGATGCCAGTATGTTCTGCAATTCTACTCCCAAAATGTCGGCGAGTTTCGCCAATGTAACTAGCCATAGAGCTAGAACACATATACTTATATACTAAATTTGAGAGTAGCTTAGCAGGTACAGCATCCTTGTTCTTGAAAACCGGCTTATACACATGACAGGTTTGTAAACAAACCTTACTCTAATCTGAGGGTAAAATGCAGATATAAGCTTTAGAATTCTGCTGCGTACATTGTAGCCATGCACACCAGTATAAGGCAAAACAAGAGAATAGCATAATTTATCACAACTGACTTTTATTTCATCAATCTTATTATACACCTTTGTCATAAAGTCTGACATGACCTTATCAATCAAGCCAAGGGGATACTCATTTTGCAGTAGAGTCTGCTTCAGCTTGTCAATATCAGAGACAAAAGTCTGATATGAGTTACAAATCATGTAAATGCGACTCACAAGTGTCCTTATTAAACCAACTTTATAGGCAAAAGGAATGAAGCTAGACAATTTGGTATAAAGGCCAGAAAATGTAGGTTTCTGATATGATGATGTCACAATATCATCGGACTTCCTTTCAACAAGAACATCAAGGAAATTTAATTTCTTGTCACATTCAGTTTCAAATGTAAACTTCATATTAGGATGTTGCTGATTCATGTAATCACAGAACTTAGTAGATTTCTGTCAGAAAACACTACAAATGTGTCATCAACATAACGTACATAAAACTTGGGTCTGATCTTTATATTGCAGTCTCTGAGCCACTTTGTTTCATGATAGCTCAAGAAAATGTTGGCAAGAACTGGGCCGAGCGGATTACCCATAGCAACACCATCTATCTGTTGATAGATTTTACCATTACACGTAAAGTAACACTCTTTAACTGCAAGTTCTAGAAGCAGTTTGAATTGATGACAATTCATGTTATTTACTAACATGACATTTTGATCATCAAATAGTTTCCTAATACATATATCAATAGTCTCATTGAGTGGAATATTAGTGAACAAGCTTTGAACATCAAGACTAGCCATAAAATGATGGCTTTTGAATGTAAAAGCCTTAAGTCTTGTCAGGAAACTACCAGTGTCACATAAAGTGTATTCATTTGTACTTATGTCTTGCAGGATCGGCACAAAATACTTAGCGAACTTATAAGTTGGAGTGTTGATGGCTGACAAGATCGGTCTTAGAGGTACATCTCTCTTATGGGTCTTAGGTAAGCCATATAGTCTGCCATAACTGCATCCTACAGGATTTATACTTTTATACACATCAGCAGATAGTCCATTTTGCTTATGAACCTTCAGTATACAGGCTGATATGCGTTTCTGAACTGAGCGTATAAACTGACAAGGATTACAGTCAATGACTTTGAACTTTGAGATATCATTCAAGACATCATTCAACTTCCTGATGTAGTCATCTTTGTTCAAAATTACAACTTGTTTACCCTTATCTGCTTTTAGGACAATGATATTCTTGTCTTTTGACAGATTACTGAGGATTTCATAGTCACGCTTTGATAGATTATCACAATGCTTCTTATCATAATTAAAGTATGAGCTAAGAGCAATGTCACGCAATTGATTCTTGATCATTTGCATTTTTACATTATCACACTTAAAGGCAGTTTGTTTATTGAGGAAACCCATCAGTTTCTCAAAAGGCAGCAAATAATCACCATATTCGATCTTCCTAGGTGTAATAGAGTACTTCATACCATAAGACAAGACAAGCTTCTCATGAGCTGTCAAAACTCGGTTACTTAAATTAACCACAACCTTGTCAGGATCGATACTATTAACACTTTTATGCATAAGCAAGTTTTTTACCTTCTTGCTATGCAACTGTCTAACATGGTTGAGAGATTTAGACACATTGCGTCTAATGTATGTTAATAGTACCTGAGAATCCAGCCAGGATAATCTTGAATCAAACAAGGTTATCTGTGCATTCAAATCTCTTAGGACTCTTTCTACCTCTTTGATTTTACCTTTCAATTCCTCATTTAGCAAAAGCCTCTGGCATGTTATGTAACACTTAGAACGCTTAAGCATTCTATTAGAAACCTTGAAAGCCAGAAATTTAGGAAGTAAATCATTATCAATGCATTCCTTAAGAAATGCAACATCCAACTGAAGCTTATCATAGCGAAGTTGAAGCTTCTCAACTTTTCTCAATAGCAACACAACTCCATGATCGTACTTATTCTTCAAATATGTGAATATATTTAGCTTTAAACGAATCTTGAAAAGAAAAGCAAGAATAAAGAAAAACTTTTAAGTCTAAAACTCACCAGGCCCTCCAACCCGCCCTTACCTCCTCCCATCCTAGATGTTGTAGCAGTAATAGAAGTTATCTGACTAGCTGAAGTTGTTTGATTGACAGGCGATTTTCTCCCATTATGCCTCACTTGACCAAAAATATAGGGAAAATTGACTTCAGTAGCAGAGGGGGAAGCAATCTGACCAACCAAGGCTACTGGAGTAGGGTGTGATTCGCTCCCATTGTTTCTCCATTGTTTATCGACTCTACCACATTGAGCTGACGTTTTGACCAAATCTTTGGCCATCTTCAGAGCATAACTGTAGAAGCGACTGTGCACTAGGTAATAGTTTTGAAAAATGAGCTTGTTAAGCGAGAGTTGTAAACCAAGAGAAAAACTTAAAGTTTAAACATACCATTAAATTTTGAAGAGAATTATAAAATATTTTAAACTAGAAGAAAATGAAAAAGGTGGGATTTCAGTAAATTGAAACAAATTTAGAGGATATGATGAAACATTATTGTTGAGAATAGGACGATCACGTGCTATGTATAACGACTCCTTGATTAAAAGATCAAAAGAGTTGGATGCTCGACCAATAAGCTTGAAGCAATCTGATGTAATTGAATGATTGCTATTTGAGACATGTTTGTGAACAGCAGATAAGCTATCACCCTGAATTGGCTTTCCTGTAGCAAATGAGATGCCAGTATGTTCTGCAATTCTACTCCCAAAATGTCGGCGAGTTTCGCCAATGTAACTAGCCATACAGCTAGAACACGTATACTTATATACTAAATTTGAGAGTAGCTTAGCAGGTACAGCATCCTTGTTCTTGAAAAACCGGCTTATACACTGACAGGTTTGTAAACAAACCTTACTCTAATCTGAGGGTAAAATGCAGATATAAGCTTTAGAATTCTGCTGCGTACATTGTAGCCATGCACACCAGTATAAGGCAAAACAAGAGAATAGCATAATTTATCACAACCAACTTTTATTTCATCACTCTTATTATACACCTTTGTCATAAAGTCTGATATGACCTTATCAATCAAGCCAAGGGGATACTCATTTTGCAGTAGAGTCTGCTTCAGCTTGTCAATATCAGAGACAAAAGTCTGATACAAAAGCTTAAAACTAATTTAATTTGAATAATTTATAAGTCGCTGGCGCCTAAACGTCGTAGACCCTAAGATAATAGTTTTAGTTTTTGAAAGTAAATACCTCCGTTTAGTGATATTTTTTGTATAATTCTGTGCTACCCTCATGCATACGTATTAGGTACGTGATACATATTATTGTTGCCAGTTTTTGAAAGTCAAAAATCATCCTCCCATCTTTAAATATAAAAATACCACCAGAAAGAGTAGTGATTTAATATTTGAAAAAACGAAACAAGAATTTTTTAAGACATTTAAATATAATCTATGCTTGTAACTACGTAACTAAGCACGTATGTACATTGTGCAGTCCGATGTATTTTCAAAATTCACTTTTTTTACCTTCGTCAACCTGTAGCATGGACGGTGAATCGGGACGTTCGAAGAATCAAGGCGTACGGGAAACGGGACTGTCGGAGAATCAGAAATGTGAAGGGTTTAAACTGCAATCGCTCGGAGAATCGGGAATTTCGGGGATACAGAAATAACATGTTTTATCATTGGACGGAGAATTGGGATGGTAGGAGAATCGGGAAAGTCGGAGAATCGGAACAGTCGGAGAAACGGGACAGAGCTGGCCAGAGAATCTGGAATTTTAAATGTTTTAAAATAGCGTTTTGTACAATTGGTCGGAGAATCAGGACAGCCGGGGCAACGGGAATTTAGGGAAACTAAAAATAAGCTGCTTTATCATTTAGGTGGGGAATAGGATGGTCGGAGAATCGGGAAAATCGGAGAATCGGAACTGTCGGAAAAATGGGACAGAGCGCAAAGATGATCGCTCGCTCACGATACGTTACTATTAAGTGTAGAAAAGATAAGACCCTGATTCTATAAGTGTTCCAAAAATTTTATATATTAGACAAGTTTTCTCATAAATGATTTTAATTTTTATTTTTTTATTCCATTGCATTTTACTTCAATTCAGTTCAATTACATTATTTTATTTTAATTCCTGTGCATTTAGACTTATTGAATATTTTTTGCAGGACAAACATCTTTACCTCGTCTACGTAGTAGCAGTGGTATGCATACCAATTTCCATAATGAAATGTTGTATAGTTTATTGCTTAAAAAACAATAATATATGGTTTAACCGAACTGAGAGAAGTGACGTTTCAACTGATTTCAGTAGTAAGCCCCGCGCGGATGCCTTGATGACCATGCCGCCCTCAGCGGATCCCCCCTATACTGATCGATTCGGAGCCATTTCAAAAACGTTAGATATCATAAAGAATAGCTATACAGATCAATTCCAAATTATCTTACAAGCGGTAGATACTTTAAAAAATGACCTTGAAGAAGTGCGGTGTGATTATAAGCGCATATGCCATACCCTTGATAGCTTACCAAAAGAGACATTTTCCGTTTCAACCCGCAACGCCAATATATTACGGAGTCGTGTGTACGATATGCAACAGGTTACTATGCAAGGGAGACAATGGCCCGTAATCCCGCAGCAAGACTATATTTCCCAAAGCTGTTTTTCGCCTCCAAGTTATACTTTACAACCCTTTGACCTAGCCACACCCCCGGAACCTATTGCGCAGACTAGTTCTACAAGCTATGCTCTCTCTACTCAGCATTCTCCTAAATCATACCGCTTGTTTAAATCGTAACTATTCCACGCATGCCTTGTCACACTTTGTTAAGTTTATCGTTATGTGTTTGTTACTAGTACACAGAACCTACTCGTACAGTAAACATTACGGAGAGCCATAAGGGTCAATTGAAAAATATTGCTAATATGCATACTTACACAACCCAAGTTTTCAAAATTTCTGGCAATTACAACGAAGAAATTCAAAGAACAGTGGACGAAAATTTTCAAAATAATGAATTATCTGGTTTGAAAAACACATTGAATAAGTTCAAGTAAATTGAATATCCATGCACAAACTCTGAGATCAATGCATTCAAAAATTCAAACGGAAGACTCAAAATTAACGATTTATTTCAATAAAAACAAGCATTTATTATTCAAAATGACTTTTGATACTCACAAAAAATTCAAAATTATGAACCTTTTGGTTTGAAAATTAGAAGACCTATCAGTGGTTTGAATAAAGTTGCAAAACTCGGAAAGTTTGTTTGCTAGTATGCAGTGTTATTGATGCTCGTAAAATAGAACGAAGGTTTTCAAGAAGATAGCACAGAGTTTCTCAAACTTACCAAACATACAACCGAGTTTTTCAAATTTCGTAAAATACAACGAAGGTTTTCAAAAAGATAGCACAGCGTTTTTCAAACTTACCAAACATACAACTGAATACTTCAAATTTCATAGAATACAACGAAGGTTTTCAAAAAGATAGCACAGAGTTTTTCAAACTTACCAAACATACAACCGAGTTTTTCGAATTTCGTAAATACAACGAAGGTTTTCAAAAGATAGCACAGAGATTTTCAAACTTACCAAACATACAACCGAGTTTTTCAAATTTCGTAAAATACAATGAAGGTTTTCAAAAGGATAGCACAGAGGTTTTCAAACTCACCAAACATACAACCGAGTTTTTCAAAGGCTCTTGAAGCGAAAAGGCAACCTGCGTACGAGTCGTTGACTGGTTGACTGTGCTCACACTTCTTACAGAAAAAGCTGCAATTACTGTAGCGAAGGTTAGTCTCAAATGTCCGGTTTGGGTTTTTGGATGTTTACTGCTTAGGCAGTTTGACTTCTTTATTAGCCCCAATGATCCGTATCATGGCCGGCTGAGGAGTTCAGCCGATTCGGGATTCGGGTCAAGGACTGAGCCCAATTTGGGCTCAAATGACGTCAAAAAGTGATATTTAAGCAAAAATAATGGTAAAACTGTTCACTGGTGGAGGCACCGTTTTTTTCCACTTTTCAGTCTATTTGTCAACCAAAATTTAGGGAAATGGAAAAAATTTTTGGGCTTGGTTGGCATTTGTGGAAAATTTTTGTAATGTTAAAAATGCGTTTTAGAGAGGTAAAACTTAAAAATTTGATGGCGCTTCGCGCCGAATAGATTCAATTCTAACTTGTTAATAATCTCTAAGCCATGCCGCTCCAATTGCAGCATTTTTATCGACAATCTGGTCCTAGCACTTCACTACGATTGAAAATTTTTACCTTCTGCACGGATTTGGTTAGTTTTTGTGATGCAGAAATGATTTTAGAGAGTTAAAAGTTAAAGTTTTTTGGCGCTTCGCGCCATTTGATAAATTATAGTTTTAATTGTCAAAAACGACTTCAGAATTGGCTAAAATGCTCTACTGAAGGAAGGAAATTTAAGTTTCAACAGAAATAACATATACTGATCGTGATATTTCTTGTAGAGCGCAAAATTTTTATACAAAAATGCATCAAACACCGCTATTGCATGTGTACATAGGATTTTCTATTTAAAAAACACTGATTTTTTAACACAGGCGCTCTATTTCAAACGTTTTTTGACCTCCCAAAAACGTGGTAAAGGGTCGGAAAAAGTGGAAAAAATTTTGGGTCTGGTCCATGATGTCTTTCAAATCGTTGGGAAAAAACGGTGGCTGGGAGAATTCCGGGTAAATTTTGACATGTTTAAGAACCGAGTTATATGGCTGCATGATGCTTACAAAAGTGGTCGTAAAACTTCTTTTTAATTCATCCTTACGTCCCCCTTATGTTTTTTTGTTGAAAAGTTTGATATTTTAGCTCTATAAAATCATTTTTGCATTACAATAACTAACCAAAACCAAGCAGAAGGTAAGGATTTTCAATCGTAGTGAAGTTCTAGGACCAGATTGTCGATACGAATGCTTCTATTGGCGCGGCGCGGCTTAAAGATTAATAACAAGTAAGAATTAAATCAATTCGGCGCGAAACGCCGAAAAATTTTCAAGTTTTACCTCTTTAAAACGCATTTTTAACATAATAAAACTTTTCCACAGATGCCAAACAGGCCCAAAATTTTTCCATTTCCCAAAATTTTGGTTGACAAATAGAACAAAAATTGGAAAAAACGGTGCCCTCACCTGTGAACAGTTTTATCGTTATTTTTGCTTAAATATCACTTTTTGACGTCATTTTTGCCCAAATTGGGTCAGTCTTTCACCCGAATCCCGAATCGGCTGAACTCCTCAGCCGGCCATGATGAGCACCATTGGGGCTAATTAAGAAGTCAAACTGCCTAGGCAGCAAACATCCAAAAACCGCAAACCGGACATTTGAGACTAACTTTGTTACAGTAATTGCAGCTACTTCTGTAAGAAGAGTGAGCACAGTCAACCAATCAACGACGCGCACGCAAGTTTCGTTGTCATTTTACGAACATTTGAAAAATTCGGTTGTATGTTTGGTAGGTTTGAAAAACTGTGTGTTATCTTTTTGAAAACTTTCATTGTATTTTACGAAATTTTAAAAACTCGGTTGTATGTTTGGTAAGTTTGAAAAACTCTGTGCTATCTTTTTGAAAAGCTTCGTTGTATTTTACGAAATTTGAAAAACTCGGTTGTATGTTTAGTGAGTTTGAAAATCTCTGTGATATCTTTTTGAAAACGTTCGTTCTATTCCACGCAATTTGAAAAACTCGGTTGTATGTTTGGTAAGTTTGAAAAACTCTGTGCTATCTTTTTGAAAACCTTCGTTGTATTTTACGAAATTTGAAAAACTCGGTTGTATGTTTGGTAAGTTTGAAAATCTCTGTAGCTATCTTTTTGAAAACCTTCGTTGTATTTTACGAAATTTGAAAAACTCGGTTGTATGTTTGGTAAGTTTGAAAAAACTCTGTGCTATCTTTTTGAAAACCTTCGTTGTATTTTACGAAATTTGAAAAACTCGGTTGTATGTTTGGTAAGTTTGAAAAACTCTGTGCTATCTTTTTGAAAACCTTCGTTGTATTTTACGAAATTTGAAAAACTCGGTTGTATGTTTGGTAAGTTTGAAAAACTCTGTGATATCTTTTTGAAAACGTTCGTTGTATTTCATGTAATTTGAAAAACTCGGTTGTATGTTCGGTAAGTTTGAAAAACTATGTGCTATCTTTTTGAAAACCTTCGTTGTATTTTACGAAATTTGAAAAACTCGGTTGTATGTTTGGTAAGTTTGAAAAACTCTTTGCTATCTTTTTGAAAACCTTCGTTGTAGTTTACGAAATTTGAAAAACTCGGTTGTATGTTCGGTAAGTTTGAAAAACTCTGTGATATCTTTTCGAAAACGTTCGTTGTATTTCATGTAATTTGAAAAACTCGGTTGTATGTTCGGTAAGTTTGAAAAACTCTTTGCTATCTTTTTTGAAAACCTTCGTCGTATTTTACGAAATTTGAAAAACTCGGTTGTATGTTCAGTAAGTTTGAAAATCTCTGTGATATCTTTTTGAAAACGTTCGTTGTACTTTACGAGCATCAATAACACTGCATACTAGCAAACAAACTTTCCGAGTTTTGCAACTTTATTCAAACCGCTGATAGGTCTTCTAATTTTCGAACCAAAAGGTTCATAATTTTGAATTTTTTGTGTGTATCAAAAGTCATTTTGAATAATAAATGCTTGTTTTTATTGAAATAAATCGTTAATCTTGAGTCTTCCATTTGAATTTTTGAATGCATTTATCTCAGAGTTTGTGCATGGATATTCAATTTACTTGAACTTATTCAATGTGTTTTTCAAACCAGAGGGTTCATTGTTTTGAAAATTTTCGTTCATTGTTTTTTGAATTTCTTCGTTGTAATTGCCAGAAAGTCTGAAAACATGGGTTGTAAGTATGCATATTAGCAATATTTTTCAATTGACCCTTATGGCTTTCCGTAAAACATTGCATTTTTGATATCAGTTGCTCATTTCGGTGGTCAGGCGAAGAAGAGTTAACTCGGTTTGAGGGGTCCAATACTTATCTTTTTCAGGTCAAAATAACGTTACAAATGCGAAAATAGCGTCAAAACTACAATTTGTAATGCAAAAGATTGAATTTTTACATCTTTTTGCTTTTATTTAGCTCCTTTTTCTACAATGCATTATTTTTAAGAATATGTTTTTAATTATTTTTTAGGATCATTTTTGGCCAAAAAACTAAACTCTTGACCCCCGGCAGACCCCCAAGATCGGCCATGCTGTGCACCTATGGTCTTGACGTCCCTGACCAGGAAGGGATATGCACAATATTTTCTGATAGAGGGTGAATATTAGTGTTGTAAAAGATTAGGATTTTTTGCAAGATAAAAGATAAAGTTGAAATTTTAAAATATAGAAGATAAGGATAAAGGTAAAGATAAAAAATAAAGAAAGATAAAGATAATTTGCAAGATAAAGGAACCAAAAAGATAAAGATAAAGATAAAGATAAAGTGTAAGTATGGTCGCCTGAACCTATAGTCTATTTCATTTATCCGAGAGCTTTTTCAGTAAATGTTTTCGGAGGCTACAGTAACCCTTTTTTCTTATTTACTGTAGTTCGCTAGATCTCATTGTAGCTACTTAGCAAAGAAGGGTTTTTCAATTGCATTTTGCGGCATAATTAATTATGGTCTTCCAGCAGATCAAACAACTTGAAGATAAAATCACGCATTCAGCTCATCCTAAGTTGACACTTTAAAGACAATAGGTTAAGATGCTAAGGAACGCCGCGAACTCCCGCATAGCTCAGTGGTAGAACAATCGCTTGTCGTCGAAGCAACCCGGGTTCGATTCCAGCCGACAGCTTTTTATTTAGCGCACTTACTGTAGTATGTCCCAGCGCTGATTAAATGCCTAAATTAAATTTAAATGGAATGATTAATGCATCAAAAATGAAAGAATTCCAGCCACTCGGCCTCACTGAGCTGATTTGCCCAATTACAGTAAATCGTCTTGTTTCGCTTACTGTAGCCTTTAAAAGAATTGACTAAAAAGCTCTCGAATAAATGAAACAGACTATAGGAGGATGATCTATGCGAGGTGAAATAAATGAGAATGGGTGATGCAAAACAGTCAACTGAATGCCCTAACTTTTACACCTGAGGTCAAAGAGGTGAAAGGCATTAAGTACACATAAATGTAGGTTTGGGGGTTTACCTGCGGTATCTGACTTACCCAAGGGAATACACCAGACTACCAGAATGGGATTGTCTTGTCTAATCGCTTTTTTCCTGCAATTTTCGCCACTTTTACTATACACAGCCAGTAAGATTAAATTAATATATTAAAATATTATTATTAAATTATTTAATTATATATGTATAATTTTCTTCTTGCAATTCAGCGATCGAGCATAAATTCTAAACATTAAGAATTCGTGTGAAAGGTGCCCGTTTAATGCCGATGAAGCTCATAATTAATACACATATTACTTCTACTTAAATTAATGTTGATATTCAGGGCCCGGTTTTACTAACGTAAGTTCGGACTCAGACTTAAGTCGAACTTAAGTCGAACTTCTTTAAGAAAAAATTTAAGACGGTTTTACTAAAAATTTGAGTCTGACTTAAGTCGAACTCAAGTCAGACTTGAGTCTAACTTAAGTCTGACTTAAGTCAGACTCAAGTCTGCATAAAATCTATCAAAAGCATATTACAGCAATGATCTAAACAAATTACACACAAATTTGTTGCTTTACAGCAAAGAGTGCAGTGTAAAAGAAAAGAAAGCAAAGTTCGCGCCATATTTTGTTTTGTTAAATTTGGCTTGCTGTGTTTTGATTTTGGCCGTAATGTCTTTTGAGGCTAAAAAACGAGATATAAATTGGATTCCGAAAGAAACTCAACGTCTAAAAGAACTTTGTCTCGCTAAGCGAGATATCCTCGAAGGAAAACAAAATTCTGCCGGTGCTCAGCAACGAAAAAAACGTGCATGGGATGATATTTTGAACGATGTGAACGCGACATTTCCAGAGCAGCAAAACGGGATTTACAGGAAATCAAGAAAAAATGGGCTAACTTGAAAGGCAAAAGACATTACGGCCAAAATCATAACACAGCAAGCCAAATTTAACAAAACAAAATATGGCGCGAACTTTGCTTTCTTTTCTTTTACACTGCACTCTTTGCTGTAAAGCAACAAATTTGTGTGTAATTTGTTTAGATCATTGCTGTAATATGCTTTTGATAGATTTTATGCAGACTTGAGTCTGACTTAAGTCAGACTTTAGTTAGACTTAAGTCTGACTAAAAGTCCGACTTAAGTCTGACTTAAGTTCGACTTAAGTCAGACTCAAATTTTTAGTAAAACCGTCTTAAATTTTTCTTAACGAAGTTCGACTTAAGTTCGACTTAAGTCTGAGTCCGAACTTACGTTAGTAAAACCAGGCCCTGAATATCAACATTAATTTGAGGAGAAGTAATATGTGTATTAATTAGGAGCTTCATCGGCATTAAACGGACACCTTTCACACGAATTCTTAATGTTCAGAATTTATGCTCGATCGCTGAATTGCAAGAAGAAAATTATACATATATAATTAAATAATTTAATAATAATATTATAATATATTAATATACTCTTACTGGCTGTGTATAGTAAAAGTGGCGAAAATTGCAGGAAAAAAGCGATTAGACAAGACAATCCCATTCTGGTAGTCTGGTGTATTCCCTTGGGTAAGTCAGATACCGCAGTTAAACCCCTAAACCTACAAGCAAGGCCAAAGGCGAAAACGCAGATATAAAGAAATCGGCCTATGGAACCGGTGGTGGACCACCAGCTTCACCGCTTTCTCAAGACTCCCAAGATGTTATAGCGGCATACAAAAATTCTGAGTTTTAACGGTACCAGGGAGGCATAGATACGGCATTGGAGGGAGAACCTCACGAATTGTAAGCTAATTTTTTGTGATCTAAAGATGTGCATCTTAAAAATATTTCAGCTATGCAAAACCTTTCGACCCTGTGGCTATTGAAGTGACTGAAGTTGATATTTTTGAAACGTTTTTCAATAGATATGTAAAAAGTAAAAGGTGGTGCCAAAAAACTATCCGCCCATGAGCGCCTGCTTTTCTAAGCTTTAAACCCTCTGCCGCCAAGCCTTTAATTTTGTTCAGTTATTTATTGCTTAAACACGTTTAAGTAAAACTCGTTTTTTCTTATCTACAAAAATTATTTGAAAAAATTCATTAGTTTTTTTATTATTTGAAGCCGAAAGTTTGGCTTGAAAAAGCTGATTTTTGGCTTCAAAAACACACTTTAAAAATAGGGATAGACTGTTGGTCTCTGCAAGCTTATGGTGGTTCTATTATCCTAAAAAGGAACAGAAACATTCAATTATCCTCGTAGGTGCATCTGCGACTTGTCAAATTTGCTCCTATAACTACTAACTTTCAAAAAAAGTTTGCAATTAACATTTTTTCAAGTTTTTTGACTTTATCTCAAGTAGAGCAATCGCGGTTGGCTTTGATACAAGAATGTCATCTCCACAGACGATTTGAAATAATCAATTTTGCATAAAAGCGGAGAGCGATCAATATTTGTTGAACTGGCAACAAAGCTCCGCTCCTTTCTTGTTCAAATGATCTCCAATCCAACAAGTAAAAAATGCTTTGCCGATCAAAACGGTATCGCTGATATAGTTAGTTCCGAATCATTGAAAAAATCAAATGGGTTTAACCGATCTTGAAATATTCTATTTTGTCGCAAATGTGGACTTTCTTCATCCAGCAATAAAAGCAACCGTCCAATCATGTTAAGAAAAAATTTAAGACTGATACCCCCCATGCTTAACTATTACTCAAATTTGTCACATTTAAGTCAGAATTTAAGTTTGTCTTAACTTTAGTAGAACCGGATCTTGCTCAGTCTGAACTAAGTCATTTTTTGAAGTCCGAACCAAGTTCGAACTTAAGTCATCTTTTTAGTAAAACTGTTGTGTTCGAACTTAAAATTTAAGTCCGACTTAAGTCAAAAAAATTACTTAAGTTTGTTTAGTAAAACCGGCCCCTGATGTATGTGATTCATGGTGAATACTTGCAACTTGTTTATGATTACATTATAAATTTCTCTGCACAGCTTTCTAGCTTTCTAACTAAGCAAGTGAATGAATACCATAAATTTTAAGGTCGAAATTAAGAATTTCATGAGGCATGAAAGCAAAATTGAGATTTTATACAGCGATATAAAGTTAATTGCTCCCGCATTTATTACAGCTTTAGCAAGCAGTCGTGCCGTAAGTTTGGGGCTTCAAAAGTTTTCTAGTGTAATATCGTATGATTAGAGTCAAAAACGGAAAAAGGTTGATGCTTCTTCTCAAAATAATTGGAATCGACTAGAACCTGAGAATTAATATATATTTTTTTCATTTATTTCGACAACTGTTTTGATGTCAATGTATTTTAAGGGCTATGAGTAAGCAAAACAAGACGAATTACTGTAATTCGGCAGATCAGCTCAGTGAGGGCGAATGGCTGGAATTCTTCCATTTTTAATGCACTAAGCCGCCCATAAAATTTAGTTTAGGCATTTAATCAGTGCTGGGACATACTACAGTAAGTGCGAGAAACAGAAAGCTATCGGCTGGAATAGAACCCGTGTTGCCTCGACTACAAGCAGAGGTTTTATCACTGAGCTTTGCGCGAGCTCGCGACGTTTCTAAACATCTTAGTCTATTGTGTTTAAATTGTCAACTCGGGATAAGCTGAATGCGCGATTTTTATCAGTAAGTTAATTGATCTGCTGGAAGACGAGAATAAATTATGTCGCAAAAATTTCAATGAAAGACCCTTCTTTGCTACAAAGCTAAAGTGAGATCTAGCGACCTACAGTAAATAAGAAAGAATGGGTTACTGTAACCTGCGAAGACATTTACTGAAAAAACTCCGGATAAATGAAACAGACTATAGTTATAGCGCTTTTTAAACCTTTCTATTTATCTTTAAATTTTTTATAGAATTTCGGGAACTTTCAAAAAATCATTGATTCTGGTGGGGTGGAAAAATTTTGGCGGGGGTAAAAATTGGGGAGGAGGTGAAAACCTCCAAGATCACGTATGTCCGTACCACCTAAACTATACAAGTTTTCAAAATTTTGGGTCTGATCTAGTCTATAAATGTCAACCAAATCGCATGAGTACCTAAAAGGTCTAAAAGCTGCACCCGGTACTATACAAAACATAGCAAATCAGTTTTTAACCTTGGCCCTCTTTTTCGCACTCACTAAGCCTAAACAAGAATCTAAGATCAAGCACCTGTAAATGTAGAGCCCCTAACGTCTACAGAATCGACGTAGGGACTGATACATTACCTTCGAGATTTACCTAGGTACGTAGGTACTTAAGTCTACGCTAGTGCTGTCCCGGATTCGCTGTCCTAATGGCTTTCGATCTTGGACCCTTAGAGACCTTACGGCTTCGAACCCTCAGCCCTAATATTGCTGGCCGCTTTTATGTCGGGTGATCTCGCAGCTACGCCCTAAGACCTAAGGCTACCTACCTAGTCTCGGCATTGCCGCGGAGGTCAGTTGATCTATCTCAAGCTCAAGTTGTTTATTTAACTTATTTTCAATCAGTGCCTGATTCGAAATGTTTTGGTTCCTAATATGTAGCAATAATTTAACACCGCGAACAACAACAACGAGCTCTCTTATGCTGATCAATCATCCCTTCTTACGATTAAATAATAATTTTGATCAATTTTTGGCTTGAGAGATAAATTATGATTTCCAAATAGAATAAACTATCATACGAAATTTACCTATCAGTCCACTAACTGGGAAGAAATCCTCGACGAGTAGATGGTGGCCATTCAATAACCTCGGTATAAACAAAACCACTGGGAAGGTTTTCTATATTTTTATCTGATGTAGAATACACGGCCTATAGCCAGACAACAAATTACGCAAAGAAAACGATAATGTACAGTCGAATAACCAGCCAACGAAAAAACCAAAAGCCAGATTCCAAACTACAACGTTACGTTCACTGGCCTCAAGGGCCATTACAGTAAATTAAAGAACGATCAATTTAACATAATACTGAATCACTTTAATCTCAGATCAAAAAGTTCTCGATTCACGTAAGCGGTATGTGCATTAAACAATTACTATTATCATACACTTAGCTCTATGCTACCGGACAAGTATCTGAAATGTTTTTTATTATTGAAAATTTGGGGAAATAATGGGAAGATCGAAGGCATAGCCCACAGTGCACTATCATAGATAGCTACTAGTATTGGCTATGTTATGGCTATTGCGAACTGCTAAGGCAGGTTCGCCTACACGTAACTCTCGCAGTTACACTTCCACGTATAGAAAAAAATTTGACATCAAGTGGAGAATTTTTTCGGGGTACTAACAACACGAATAGGCGCCGGCGACGCTTCACAACTCGGCTCTCTGGCGTTTGGCACGGCTTCTTACTCTATGTCCGCAACGCCTCATCCTGAGCAAACGTGAAAAACAAAAATAAAAAGAACAAAAAAATAACAAATATCGATAACCGGTCAACGCATGACCTGTTTCAGACCAGGAAAACTCGAGCAACACTCCACAATGGCTAGGATAACTATATTGTTGCCCAAGTAATGATGAACTCCGGTCTTGGACAGCATTACACATGGATTATGCTGCCCAAGTAGCCTCCTTCAGTCCTCGGGTAATGAGAAAATTTTGAATTGAAAATTTTTGTAGATTGGGTGTAAATTAACCCTCAACTGTTAAAGAGTTAAGGTACCATAATAGTAACACTGCCAATTGAGCACAAGAAAAATTTAAGACACGGAATGATAAGGCAAAAATTATGCTGAGCAAAAATTAAAGTCACTGACAAATTAAAACACGAGGTAAAACGAGAAAAATGGCAAATTATGCGAGATAACTGTGAAAAATACGAGCACCGTCAAAGAAAAAATTTTACAGCAAGAGAAAATGACAAGAGAAAAAATACACAAGGAATAAATGATGGGCACGAAGTCCTGGAATCCACATCAGGACGAAAAACGAAAAAATTGACAAAAAGCTGCTGGTCGAAGTTGATGTCGTCGCAGAGTTCCAAAAGTTCAGTACATCAAACTTTAAATTAATATTGATCGCAGTAATTGGCCTTCGAGCCATACAATTTTCCGTTGACGTCGTTGTTGTTGAAAATATTCCTGATCCACCTGGTTCGCGACGCGTATTTGAACGCTCAAGATATTGATATGGCATTGCCTACGCCCATACATGTTGGCGCAAGTGGCGATGTGGATCAACGGGTCGATCATCGCGCGTCTCAAAATCATCACGTCAACTCATAGTCGTTCATGTAACGACGCGGTATGGGTGAAGGCCGGAGTAAATAATTGCTCCAGCATAAAACCGCAAGTCGTTGGCGAGAAGGTTCACATGGACGCTGTTGTTGTTGAGTAACAGGCCAATGGGTTTGGAGCAAAGTGGACCGGGTCGAGGTTGTGGCTGATAGCCCCGGTGGCTGGTTGACTTTGTTCCAACGTGTGATTGATACGACTGGTCCCATTGTTGACGTTGACGGGATTGTGACCGGCCCCGATGAGTTCCGCAGTTTGACTGTGGCGGGCGGCGATATTCATGGGCTGTTGCCAGCAAGGAACGCAACAGATGACAAGCATTGGCCTGAGAAGCGCCTCAGAACGCTCACGCGATTCCGTGAATTGCTGCTGCTGCCACGGTTGGGTCTGCGGCCTTTTGTGTTGCTGTACATGCGGTTTTACTTGTGTCTGTTGCTGTGCTTGCGATTGTGAACGGTGGGTGCGTTTGCGCACAGCGCTGCCGGGATGACTGCGGGTCTTGTCGCCTTGATCCCCTTGGCCTAAACGTTTTAACTTAGCTGCACCACCTTGAACGAGTCTTCTGACTTGCTGGTTTTCCAGATTCTTCAACCACGCAGCATGCTCGGATTTAGTATCGTAGAAATGATTCACTTAGCCTTGTGTTCGTCTTCTGACAGGACGAACTTAAGTCTCGGCAAGAGAACCGGCGGCGACCCGTCGCACGCCGTGGCATTTCCGTAGCCAAATTTCATACGCTGTTCGATCGCGTCATGCGTGTTCTACGCATCGCGATTTGCGCTTCCAAAGAAAGATCGACTTCGCATATCAAGGCTCGCTGCGGATCCGTCTCGGGTCCTGCAAGGATGCCTGCGTCTTCTTTACGAATTTTTCTAATTCGCCTTGTATTCGATGTTTGAGGAAAAATACAGATTTTTGCTGACCTCTGAAACGATCGAATTGAACAGGGAACTTGAGTGGCGGGGTCAGTAGCTAACCGGAATTTGCCTAATCATATGGTGTAAAACATGAGGACTTTCAATTCGTGCTGTTAAGTCCGGGAATTCCGGAAAAGCCTCACGTGGAGATGGCGTGTAAACTTCGCCAAGGAACGCTACGTAACATGCGACGCAACTGTTCCGCCATGCGCCAACCTATTCCGGCTTTGCCGTAGGCGTATGCGAAGAAGTGGAATTTCCTATCTAAAAATTCCAACAGCGCTGTAGCGACAAGATGACGTCTATTGAAGAAAAAGATCGTCATGTGTCAATACTCCGACTCATATAATGACTGAATGGAAAGTATCAAAAATATCGACCATCTGGCGTGTCGATATTAAAATTGGCGCTAGTGATCCGGCGCTGGTGACATTATATGCGGATATAAATCTGGGCGAATTTGATGTGTAACGCCATCGATCACCTCGCTTGGTGCGTCAAGATGTGGGTGTACGAACAAATACTGAGCGGAACTCGTACAACATCATTCCGGTTGTGATAAAACCGTATGCGCACGAAGTATTGGTCAGGATAAAATAATCGGTTAAAGACGCTCATTTCGCTTATGAACCAAGGTGCGGGCTCACGATCTGCATCAGCCAAACGCTGTGCGAGTGTAGATCACACTAATGGACACAAGGGCAAATCAGTCGAATTCGCGTACTGCAAATGAATTGCGTACACTTGATCGAAGTACACTTGAGCAGCTCCGACCAACTGATCGTACAAACGCTGATCCTGCGACCTCACCCAAATAGGAACGTAAATTGTGCAAAACAACTGGCGCGACCGTACAAGGTGGTTCGCGCGTCATATTTTCCATCATGGTGAAAAATGCTGTACGTAGCGCGAGTGATTTTGACTCTAGCGTTTCATTTGCGGACATCTGGTCGCGAATAGCTTGAACGTGTGCAGGTATTGTGACTTCCATATTTGATGGTTGGCTTTGCATAGCCTGTGGCTGTAAAATTCGCCATGGTACTAGACACACCCGTCATGGCCATAGGAGTCGTGAAATGAGTATCCGGTGCCGACGTACCTGTGGCACGGACTGAGTCATGACTTGCGTGT
Organism: Mermis nigrescens; assembly: GCA_036768485.1. Taxonomy (NCBI): domain Eukaryota; kingdom Metazoa; phylum Nematoda; class Enoplea; order Mermithida; family Mermithidae; genus Mermis; species Mermis nigrescens. Next base: position 4,237,497 of record JAVLUZ010000152.1, on the reverse strand, counting down.
ATAATGCTACGTGTGGTACTTCGTGTGCAGCTAGGTACGTTGTGTTTGCGGCGGAAAACTGATAATATCAGTCATGATGACATCAGGGTCAGCTTGCTGCTCTGCCCAACCGGCTGAGGAGTTGGCAAAGGTCCGAGCGCACTGAATGATACCCAAAGGTGCTTGCTGAACCGCCGCAAGCAATTGTGAGACAATCGGCTGCGAAACGGTAACAATCCCTTTTCGAGCCATTGCTCCATGTGTTACACGCGGGTGGCAACACGTTATCTGTCTTTCCGCATCGGCGTCAGATAACGCCATCACTAAACGTTTGGGAGATAACCATTGTCTTCAGTGGAGATTGATGGTTCTACACTAAGCGTAGGCGAATCGTAGGGAATATCGGTTTGCGAAGAAAACACAGAAGCTGGTGTACTCGAGCTGGTTGGTTTTGATTTAGGTTCCGTGTCAGGCGATTTACCGGGCCCAAAACTGTGTCGGCAACGGTTTGCAAAGCCTGCACTTGTGTCAGGATTGTCAAACACGTTAGCGTGAGCCAACGCTCAAGCATTGAGGCAATGGTGGTGGCTGCCGCTATAGCTACTTGCGGTTGCGGAGCCGGGCAATAAAAGTCCTCAGCTAGGATTAACTTCTTCGCCATTTGAATCAACTTCAGCGTCAACAGCTGCGCTGGTCAACTGCCCTTGTGGTGGCTTGCCGACAATGGTATGTGTACTTTGGCTTTCGGGCCACTAGCCTTAATGTATAATCCCATCGCCTACGAAAGAAACCGACATGGGCTTTCTATCGTCAGTAATGCGATTATCTTGTAGCACCCTTCTATCAATATAAAAACATTGATAGTTATGAGGGCGTCCATCGCTAGATAATGCTGCATGTCCCGAGTTAAGGGTAAGCTCCACGCCTGTCCGAAGTTACCAGGCGTTTGGATCAATATACATGTCAAAAAAAAAGAATTTGCCAAGCGCTTTAACAAGTGTGATTGCGTTTAATGTGTAAACGATGAGTAAATGTTCTCGCCAATGGCTGAATGTCAATAAAATTTGCACAAATGGATCTTTCCAGTGCAGTTTATTGCAAATTCTGCATCCGGAATTGCCACAATTTCTCGAAGGTTGGCCCTTAGACATGGAAATACGCAAGTCAATCTGCGTCGGATCGTAACAAACCATATATACGTTAGGTAAGCGCGTTTCAAGCAACTGGTGAAGCCCGAACGCAGGTTGCGGGAACTTCGCTAGATCCCAACAGAACACATGGCCATTCGCGCCGCAACTTGGACGTAGCGTACGAATGGGCCATGGAGGTCCTGGTAAGTGGGACATAGTTGCTGAAAACGCAAGTCCCAGGTCTATAATGCCTGCCTTTTCTGTCATTCACAAATTCAGAGTCGTAGCCTTAGAAATAAAGTGCCATTTGTCATATTCGATGGCTGAATTAACGCCAAAAATGGCGTCAAACGACTTGATTGTTGGAGACTATGACGGTGGGTAGAAGTCTATCTTGGTACGCGAGGGTTACCAAAGGACTCCTAATTAGCTGATTCTCCCACCAGAGTTGTTGGTCATTTATATGCTTTCAGATTTGCAATTTTATGTGTTGCTTTATGTTTTATCCATTTTGCAGTAAGTGATTCTAGACTGCCAACAACTATTATCGTCTTAGCAGCGGGTCTGTACGACCAAGCCCCGCTCCAAAGCCATACTGGTCAACGCCGAACGAAACTCATCTAGGACGCGGGATCACGCCCCTTTAATTTGCATCGGCGACCAGCTGCTTCCAACAATGCCTCCTTGCTAGGGGTACCTTGTGCAGCCATGGTCTGCAAAGGAAAACATTAGATAATGGTACGGCATGTGCTACGAGAACCATTTAATAAAAGTACAGGCGCGCAGTCCTTAGCTTTTTGTTCCCTGCCCGGTAAATCCTCAAAACTTATGACAACTGCCGGGGCAAAAGGGGCGATGTGGTAACTTTACCAACACAAAATCGCCAGGACGTACGCGTGTTTTTCCACAATTAAGTCAGAATAAGGTAATTTAGGTTCAGGCAAAAGTCTATTCCTGTGAACGGATGAATGATGAGAGGGTTATAGACATATGCGATTTCGGCAGTTTCAGGCGTAGGTAAGTCAATAATTCGGTATGGACTAACACGCTTGGGTGATAGATTACTGATTTCAGGTTGAATGACTGAGGTATTATTGAGGTAGACTATATCCGAGAGATTGAAATTTGTGAGTTACGGACTTGTCATATTGCAATTTTTGCTGCTTACGCTTGAGATAAATTTTGAGATTTCATGCAGATCCTGCAAAGTCAGCTTTAAATCAATGACATATTTTTTTGCAACAGATGGTAAATTCGGATTTATCACGAAGTCATTTATGAGCAAGGTGTCAAGAGGAAATGCTGGTTCACGACCATAAAGCATTTCAAAAGGAGATATATTAGTTGATGATTGTGGAGTCATGGCGGTATGCAAATAATGCGAAGGGTAAAAATTGTTCTCAATCATACTGTGATCGCGCACTCAGCTTAGACAAACCATCAATCAATGTACGATTATAGCGTTCCACCAACCCATCACACTGGGGGTGATATGGGGTTGTAAATATTTTTTGAACGTTTAATAGTTTACAAACTTCAAAAAATTAGGGTAGATGTAAAATTTGACCCCTGATCTGTCAAAAATTTCTTGGGATATAACGTAAGTATAATTTCTCTTAGTAATAAATTTGCAATAGTTGTTGCTTTTCTGCTAAACAGCAAAAGCTTCCCGCGTATTTTGTAAAATAATCCATAAAAACTACTATTTGGTCATTTCCAAAAGGGGATGCGGCATATGCAAGCAATCGCCGCATAATGAGTTCAAAGGGCTCAGATACTTCGATTGGTTGCAATGGAACGGATGTGGAATTTAATGCGACCTTCGTTGTAAGCACACATCACAATTCCCACCACCCGCATGATCACATATTTTTCCGTGGCCACCAATAACGCATTTGTATGGCGGGCAAGATTTTGCGCGATGAAAAATGAGCTCCGAAAATAGAGTCATGAAATTTCGTTAATATGAAGCAGCGCCAAAGATTTAGGTATGATAATTTGATGAGCGACAGTTGGTGAAGCGGCTTAGGTTAACGACAAAAAAGTACATCATTTACGAGAAAAAATTCGTCGATATTTTTTCATTGTTAAGTCATTCAATGCAATGGGAATTTTATGCAATTTGTCATCTACGTTGCTCAGCGAGTAAACGCGCAGGTGTTAACATTTTCAGCTTTTTCTGCATCGGTAAGTAACGAAGCGTTCATGAAATGTAGGTGGTCTAGAATTAATAGGATCGGTTTGCGCAGTAGGATTATTATTTTGTGTGTTTGGATGATTAATTGGCGCAGTAGGCGCATTATCGCCGCGATCGGTCAGGTGGAACCGATTCATCATCTGACTCAGAATCTTGATTCTAAATTTGCGATGTTAACGATATTTTTGCACTCTACTTTATATTTGGAACTGCATGATCATATTTAGGGTGGCGTGAAGAAGATCAGCTGCACAGTTATATGCACCAGGAGCGTAAGCGATATCATATTCGTATTCCTGTAATTTGAGACCCCCAGCGGCGTAATTATTTCGATGGGTCTTTAACATTTACTAGCCAGGTTAGCAGCTTGATGATCAGTTTCGACAATGAATTTTTACAGTAAAGATAATGTCGATAATGCTTGATGGCCACGCCGCTGATGCTTCTTTTCTGAAGTAGCATAATTACATTCAGCAGAATTTAGCACTGCGACTAGCGTAAAAGCGAATAAAACGATTTTGGATGGCAAATGTTTTTGCGTCAAAATAGCACCTAGCATAGTTACCGTCAATTGTTAAAATAAATTGGTGCTCATCATCGAATTTTGGTAATTGCAAAATAGGTGGAGATGCAAATGCTTTCTTCAGAAGCTCAAAAGCGGTTTGATGTTCAGCATTCCAGCAAAATTCGACATCTTTACGAAGAAGATGAAATAGCGGTTTAGCGATTTTAGCGAGATCTTTAACGAATTTCTTAAACCATTGGACTAAGCCAAAGATTTCTGCACGGATTTAACGGTTTTTAGTACGGAAACAGAGATTAAATCCTGACCTTGTTCTCCTTAGGAGCGATGCATTGCATGATGCTGTGGCCAAGAAATTTTACCTCTGCATGCGCAAGATGGCATTTATCGGCTTGACACGTGAGTTTGCCTTTTAAGAGCAATGAAGACATTTTCAAGATCTTTTAAATGTTCTTCAAAGGTACGTGAAAAAATGATTATGTCATCGATGTAAACGAGACAAGATTTCCAATTTAGATCTGCGAGCACAAGCTCCATTAGTCTTTAGAAAATCTGCGGGCGCATTCTTTAAACCAAAGGTAAAACTTCAAATTTGTAATGACCAACAGGACATATAAATGCTGTTTTTTCGCGAGATTTATTATCGAGTGGAGATTACATAATATCCAGATTTCAAATCTAGTGTGCTAAAATATGCAGCACTGCCTAAAGTATCGAAATAATCGTCTAATTGTAGGAAGAGGGTAAACTTGCGTTTTAGTGACATCATTTAACGATCGATGTCGACGACTGGCCTAAAGGGAACCGTCCTTTTTTCCAATGAGAAATAATGGACTTGCCCATGGGCTAGTTGTAGGTCGAATAATTTTATCATAAAGCATTTCATTTATAATTTTCTGCATGGATTCCTTCTAGAATGTTCAACACAATAAGTTTTTCCAACAGCGGGTGGATTATCCCCTGTGTCGATATGATGTTTCATCAAGGGGGTACGACCGAGAGGTTCATTTTAATGCAAAAATTGAGTCTTATTTTAAACAAAAGTTCACAAATTTGTTGCTGTCTAGAATCAGCAGTAGGAGCCGTTTAGAACTTATTTATTGATGCAAAAAGTTCTGGTGTCACTATCATCAAAGGATGGAACATGTGACACGACTTCAGCATCAGAGGTTGGAACTTATTATTTCGCCAGAGTCAATGCGAATTGGCGCTCTGGAGATATTTACAAACGCGAACAGGTATTAAAGGTTGTGAAGCATCGACTATAGATGGAGCAACAAAAAGTGAAGTTTTCCATAAAATTGGGATTTGAGTTCGAATAATGCGAAATCAAAATTGCAAGAACCGTGACTTATATAGCTAGGTGTAATTAATTCATGCCTAGGTTGTATAATAAGAGGCTCAATTGTGAAACATGCACACACACAACACCAGAGGTAGTTGCGTTGGGTTTCGCGAAATTGCAATTTTTCGTGAGATGAAAGTAAATTAACCTTTAATGCCGTTTATAGAAGACAACGCTCAATAGGATTAACCCACATGAGTGCGGATTCGCAAAAATCATATCCTAAAAGCATGTCTTCCGACAGTGATCAATTAGATACAGAGGTAGAGATGGATTGTTCTGCAATGGTTAACGTCATATTTACTCGATAACGAACTACTGCAGTGATTTCGCCTACACCATGTATGACTTGTAAAACTTGCTTAGGTGGTAATTTAAAACCAAGACGTAAGAATGCAGACGTGGTCATCATGGTGACCTGTGAACCAGTGTCTATCAGAGCAGGCACGTCAACGCCATGAACTTTAACGAGAATAGTGGGTAAATTTGTCCCAGCATGGCTTACGATAGGAATATTAGGATCCGAAAGTCTTAGATGGAGGTAGATTAATTTTTTCGTAAATTGCAAGACAACATTGTAGACGGTCGTACTCTTCAAGAAATTCTTGTGGCCTTGTGAAGATAAATTAGGACGCGCGCTAGATTCTTGCTCTTTCGCAGTAACCGTGTTTACATCACGAGGAGATGTAAGGGTTGGCTGCGGTGGGGGTATATTCAAGGCGGGTTGGTTGTCTACCGTATATGTGACATACGGGCGATTGAAATTATTATCGCTGCGATAATTAGAGTTATAGTATGTCCGCTGTTCATTAGGAAATTTGCACAAAAGGTGTATTTGACGCGATTGGTTATTAACGATTATCGTAACGCAATTTTGATAATTAGCACGCAGATTTTGGTAATGATCATTACGATTTTGCCAAAAATTCGATCGTGATTCTTTGATTCAAAGCGATTATCATTATTCGCATAGTTAGATGAACGATGTTGACTAGAGTTACAATATCGTGATTAAGATTGATGCCTATTTTGCAGGTCGAACACGATGGCGAACGATTTTGTCGCAAAAGAATGCGATTGGCTGCGTTGCGGCGCCATAAATTAGTATTCCGATCAGCTTGATTATTAAAATTAGCATTATTAGACGTTTCTTGCCCTTGGCGCTGAAACATTCCTCATAAATGTGACCTATGCGCTTGCAAAAGGTACAATATTTACGAGAAGAATTTTCTGGTTTCTCAACCTACGATGGACGATGAAAAGGTTGAATGGCGTGAACGATTTGGATCATTTTGGTTAGATGGACGAGGAGTATCTTTGGGTACTCGCAGCTGCCTACTGGAGCAGCTGTTACTGATCGTAAGGCATTACTGGCTTTTTATCCTCAAATTCTTTATTAGCAAATTCAACGCAAAGCGTTGTCCAAAAATTCCGCTAATGATGCTCTAGGTTTTTATGATATGCCTCTTTCGAAATGTGTGGTAATAACCCTTGTTTTAGTTGATGTCGCATTAAATTATTAAAATGCGGCGAGTCAACTTCAAGATAGGGATCGATTTAATTAACTCTTAGCAAAGCGAGATAATAAGCTTGAACCGATTTGTTAGGCTGCTGTTTGTGTGACAAAAAACGATTAAAGAGCGCACGGTGTCCATAGGACAAAATTGCGCTTGTTTCATTTCGAGTAAGATTGTTGTATATCAGCAGGTAACAAATGGTATAAACACAAAACATAAGGGTCAAAGAAAGTCAGTAGCGAATTTTAGCGATCAGCCTTGTCAATATCGTAGGTATTGGCAAGGCGATTCAAATTCTGCAAAATATGCCTTTATATCCTGATTTATCGCCATCAAAAAATTTTTGTTGCAATTGCAAATTGCATCTGCTATAAAAAATGGTCTTGCAATTCAAGTAATCGGCGAGGCGTGAATCTACGCGAGCTTTCAGATGAACACAATTCTTCTGGCTTGTCGTCTGTGCAATCGATTTACGGCGGCGACGACTACTACGGGCGATCATAACTATTAGATGAGCTGTCGTCAGAAAATTTGGCGTGTTTTCTCCTACTAGATGATTTAGATTGAGGAGCAGATTCATTTTGCAAATTTGCAGATTCATGATTAATACCAGATAAATTTATCTCAACCGGTTGCATTTCGATATTAGAAGAATGCAAGATAGGATTATTAGGTGGTATTTCCACATTTATAGGATTAGGTACATAATTATTGGCTAAGATTTCTCCTTGAGGTGGAAAATACTGCAGCAGTGGTGGATTTAATTGCTGCTGCAGGTTCGCAATAGAAGGATTGGGTACGAAGGAAGGTGCATTACGATTTAAGGGCAGCGAAGGCCGAGATCGCAACGTCCTTATAAAATTGATACCGACGGCTGTGATAATGGCGGTATATTCTCCGAAAAACCCGAGTTTTGCACTGGTTGCCAACCATTGTTTGGATCCTTTCATGCTCGTCTTATATTTCCGATTGCGCGATTAGTACAACTTTGAAGATGTTACTATGGAACAGTTTCCAAAGGTGAACGTGAATTCAATGCTCTGTTGCTAGTAGACAACAGTGAAGATGCTCTATGCGTACTGCGCACGATTCGCACTTTGCGCATTGAATTCAGAAAATTCAGCTATGAATTGAGTGGTTAACGCGCTCAGATACATTAGTTTCTATGCGATTCAGAACTGGTTGGGGTTTAAGCATTGTGCTTATCTCCAAACACAGTTTACGCATTTCATCCGCATTTTCCTTTTTATCTTGATCAACTTTTGCGTAGAAAGATCCGAAAATTGCAAATGAATAGCTTGTAGTGCTTTCAATGAGATCATTAGTCACATTAGCATTAGCACGCTCTCTGTTGGCATTCATGCTGCGACTATGATGATTACTCTCATCAAGATGTGTGAACTTCGCGCTCCGAACTGGTTTTCAGGATTATTTGCCGTGTTAATGGTAGTCGTATTATCGATCATTGTGTGACTTGATGAATTGTCAATATTAGGATCCGATCTAGTTAGCGAAGATTGATTAATGCGAGATCGCATGGTACTCAATGATAATTCATCTTCAGACTGTGTATTACTCGCGGCATGTAGGACGTGGGTAATTTATCATTATTCGCCTTAGTCGTTACGTCTCTCGTAATTGTGTCATTACTCGCAGAGTACACGCCTTAGAGTCAACAGGCATTACTGAGAGGTAATTGGCGAGCTGAAGTAGGTGGCGTGGAAGGTTTTTTCAATTTAGCGGGCGGTGTCCGCAAAACCTTTTCCTGCCATTTTATGTGTCAAATATGTCAAAAAATGTGCCTTTGGGTAAAATAAATTTCAGTACGTCGAAATTTTCCCAGTAAATATTTCAATTAAGACGACTGTTGATCAGAAAAAAACCGGTTTTTCCGTAAGCTAGTACTTCCTTACGTGCAGTAAGATATACCTGACGTGAAATGATCAAGAAAGCAGATAGGACTGAGCCTAAAGCGCAAGAACGTGTACGTGGTTAGAAAAAAATTAGGTAAGAACCTAAATGACGGAATTTCGTCGTCAGTTGAGAAAAATGATGAATCGTCGCCTGAGGGTCGACATTTATAGAAAAATGCGAGCGTGAGAGCTGCCTTCGTCGATAGAGATCCAGCTTGGAAATAGAAAAATAACAATGGCTTTACCACGATACACAAAATCTTTACCACGGACGCTTACTTAAATTGCGCACTGCCACGATCGCGGTCGATACAACAACAAAGGTGAACGAAATGTTACACATTCTTCGATGGCAAAATGATAATTTTTGGGTCGAAAAATAATTTTCGATGATTGATCAGGTCAGCTGTAACTAGCAGCCCTAAAAGGAGAGAGCATTGGCGAATGTAAATGTAGAGCCCCTAACGTCTACAGAATCGACGTAGGGACTGATACATTACCTTCAAGATTTACCTAGGTACGTAGGTACTTAAGTCTACACTTAGTGCTGGCCCCGATCAGCGCGGCTCTAATGGCTTTCGATCTTTGGACTGGAACCTTACGGCTTTGATCCCCTCAGCCCTAATATTGCTGGCCGCTTTATGTCGAGGGTGATCTCGGCAACTCGCCCTAAGACCTAATTTCACCTGGTCGGTAAATGCCGGAGGTCGGATTGACCTATCTCAAGCTCAAGAGATTGTAATTTAACTTATTTTCAATCAGTGCCTGATTCGAAATGTTTTGTATCCTAATTTGTGTATACGCTGAACACTGAAAACAACAACAACGAGCTCTATGCTGATCAATCATCCTTAAAGATTAGATAATAATTTTGACCAATTTTTGGCTTGAGAAATAAATTATGATTTTCGAATGGAAAAGGCTATCATACAAAATTTACCTATTAGTCCCACTAGATGGGTGGAAATCCTCGGCGGTAAGGGATGGCCGACCTAGCCCTCGGTATAACCAAAACCACTGGGTTGGTTTCTATGCTTTTATTCGGCGAAGAACACGGCTATAGCGAAACAAAATACGCAAAAGAGAAACAAAATGTACAGTCGAAATAACCGTAAACGAAAAAACCAAAAAAGCCAGCCTCTAAGTACAACGTTTTTTTTTTCGTTCACTGGCCTCAAGGGCCGCTACAGTAAATTAAAGAGACGATCAATTTAACATAATACTGAATCACTTTTATCTCAGATCGAAAGTTCTCGATTCACGTCATGGGTATGCATTAAACAATTATACCATCACACACTTAGCTCTATGCTACCGGACAAGTATCTAAATGTTTTTTATTATTGAAAATTTGGGGAAATAATGGGAAGACCGAGCGCAACTGATGCACTATCACAGATAGCTACTAGTATTGGCTATGTTATGGCTATTGCGAACTGCTAAGGCAGGTTCGCCTACAAATATGCTCTCGCAATTCTACCCTCAAAAGATCACTATTGGGAAGAAATAAGCTCAAAAAGCAACAAAAAAATTATTACAGTAGCTACGTTTCTACATGTACCGGAATCCAGATGCATTCTTTGGACTCTCGTCCAAATCGCTAGAAAAAACAGTTCTCATTTAATTTGGTCGGAAGGCCACAGAATTAACCTTTGTTGCGTTAACTAAACAAAATCTTCTCTTCAATTCATTGCCGTTAATTTTATGCGAATTTTATGCGTAATAATTGCTCTAAGGCTGTAGTCCACACCTGGGCGTGGGGGGTTTGGGGGTATGCACTCCCCCCAGAAACCAAAATACCCCCCAGAAATCAAAATACCCCCCCCCAGAATTCAAGTTTTGAAAATTTTTTTCGTTTTTTCCGCAATTTTTTGATGCCAATGGATAGTGCTTGATGAGAAACGTCGAAAAATGGTGTTTTTATCGCCATACCACCATTTTTAAGGCCATTTTTCGACCTTCAAAAAAATCTTGCACCCCCCAGAATTTTTCTTGCTGCCCACGTATGCTGTAGTCCTGTTCCATTCCAAACGGCCCATTTTCACTAAATTCTCATTACTGTATTCAGTTATTCGCAATACAAACGGCTTCTTCAGTTATGCTTTCGTCACAGCTGGGTGCTTCAAACTCTTATTAATGTTGTTTAATGTGCTTTGTTTAACATGTGGCGCATTTAACAAACTACACTAGCAAACCAAACCATAGAACCGGAATGGGACGATTTGGCACCGCCGGTTTGGCGCCTGCCAGTCTGGCACCTGCCAGTTTGGCGCCGCCATTTTGGCACCAGCCCAGCTTGGCGCCAGGATGGTTTAATGCCTCCATAGATGAAAGATTAGAATTCCTGTGCAATAAAGAAAACATTTTTTTAAATTTTTTTTATGAAAGGTATTACCGTGGAAAAAAGCAGATTTTAAACAGAAAAGTTGCAACTTTTACGGGCATAATTTCTGAATAGAGGACTCGTGATTTTCGCAGCATGTACAAAGTACCTATATATTCTTTCTGGAGCTTAACTGCTTACTCGCTCATTTAAAAAATTTTTATGAAGAACATGATTCTTGCAATCCCTTTGTTCAAAAAATCGAAAATTCATTTTGTATCTATTACATTCTGTAAGTAGAAAGCACTGGTCCTCTAATCCGAAATGGTGCCTTTTTTACGACTGACAAGCTACAAAATAGCATATTATTCGTTTCGATTTAATGAATATTCATTTGTGTACGACTGAAAAACTGTAGAAAAATAGAAAATTAGAAATAATTTTAAGATACATAATTTATACCATCACGTAGAGAATTGAATGGGCTCCTAGGATCTGTATTATACTTTAATCATAAATGAAATGCAAATATTAATAATATTTCAAACAATGTGGCGCCAAAACGTCCCATTTCGGCGCCAAAACGTGTTGACGCCAGATCGGCTGCGCCAAAGTGGCGGCGCCAAAACGTCGTAGACCCCATAGAACATTCTGCTACAGTAATAAGACGTAAAGTGAAAATGGACCGTTTGAAACAGAACAGACTTTAACCATGAAAACCTGTTCTATTTTAAACTGACTATTAAAGCTTTCAAATGGACTATTAAGCAAAGAAAAATGCTCCGATGGAACAAAAAAGGGAATATACTTGGGATTGTGGATTATCGAGGATGTTAAAGGAGGGGACTAGGAAAAATCTCCCTATGTTATATGCCAAAAATCGCAAAATATGTTAAAAATCAGACTTTCTCTAAACAATGCGAAAATTCGAAGTATATTCTGCGGTCTCTGAAAAAACGTATTATTTTAAAATAATTTTCTCTGATTGACATAATATCTTAAAAGCATATTACGTAATGCAACTTTTTGCAGACTTCATTCAACTTTGAGTTGCCTAATAATGTGACTGAAAGTGAAATGCTGTTAACAAATCATAATTAAGTTGTTCGTATTTCATTATTACTAAGCATGTCGCTTAGCAGATACAGCCATTCTAAGTGTCAAAGTGCAAGCAATATTCAAATTACCAAAAAAATTGATTGAAAAAAGCACGAATTAGCAATGCAGTAGCTAAGCGAATTGAATGAAATAGTACATATCGATGCATTCAAGACAATCAGTGATACTGTTGGTTCAAAGCAGTCGGAAATAGGAAACACGGAAGCTGACGTGCAACAGACCTTATGTAGATACTCTTTTACACACGTCTACAACAATTGTTTACTAAACTTTTACATTTTTCAAAGGTCGCAGAATATACTTCGATTTTTTTGCATTGTTTAGAGAAAGTCTGGTTTTTAACATATTTTGCAATTTTTGGCATATAACATAGGGAGATTTTTCCTAGTCCCCTCCTTTTACATCCTCGATAATTCACAATCCCAAGTATATCCCCTTTTTTGTTCCATCGGAGCATTTTTCTTTGCTAGTACCCTACTTTTAATTAGCAAGATTTGGAAATACAATACTAGATTTCATTTACTGTGCGGTTCTTATAAAAATTGAAAGGTTTAAATTTTACAAAGCTACTAGTTGTAGAAGAAAAAATATTCTGATTAGTAATTCTTATGTTACGTAGAACATCCTGTAAAGAAATATGCTTCCAAAACTTTCTAGAGCTAAAGTTAATTTACATTTTAAACTTTACACAAGAGTGTGAAGAATTTTAGCGGGATTAATAATTTCGATATTGCTCTGATATAACGATCAGCATTTATTAAGAAATGAAACCTCTATAATTTTCTAAGAACAAATTAACAGTAGGTGTTAATCACTTTACACTACTCGTCATGCGCCCCTAGCAGACGTATCACATCTGTTTCCATATATATTTTACGACTTTAGGGAAAAAATAAGTTACCGTGAGGCTCTAGAATGAAGCATATTATATAGTGTAAACTTTACACTAGCAACGAGTGTAAAGAAGATTTTGGTCGGATTTGTAAATTCGATATTACTCGGATATTACGATCAACATTCATGAAAAAATTACGTCTCCATAACAGTTTAATGACAAATAGACACAGATGTAAACCACTTTACATCACTGTTGAGTGTTAACAAACGCGCCCAGCTGACGTCCCTTATTTGATTCCATGTAAATTTTCAGACTTCGGCAAAAAATTTAGGTTTTTGCAAAGCTCTAGAACGAAGATAAACCACTTTACATCACTGTTGAGTGTAAACAAACGCGCCCAGCTGACGTCCCTTATTTGATTCCATGTAAATTTTCAGATTTCGGCAAAAAATTCAGGTTTTCGCAAAGCTCTAGAACGAAGATTAATTAGCAGTGTAAACTTTACACAACCGCCTAGTGTAAAGAGGATTTTATTCCGATTTGTAAATCTGATATTACTCGGATATTATTATCAACATTTATGAAAAAAATTGCATGTCTACAATGGTCTGAGGACAAATAAACATTAAGTGTAAATTACTTTACATCACTGTTGGATGTAAACAAACGCGCCTACGTGACGTCTCACATTTGATTCTTTGAAAATTTCTAGACTCCAGGAAAAAATTAGGTTTCTGAATGCTCAAAAACGAAGATAAATACATATGTAGTGTAAACTTCATGTAAACACCTAGTGTAAGGAAGATTTTGGTCAGATTCGTAATTTTGATATTGTTCCGATATTACAATTAATATTTATGAAAAAATTAAGTCTCCATAATGTTCTATGGGCAAACTAACAATAGGTGTAAACCACTTTACAACACTGTAGAGTGTAAACATACGCGCCAGACTGGCATATCAAATTTGGTTCCTGGTCCATTTCTAGACTTGATAATCGTGTCCCTGACTCATAACCGGAGAAGCGGGCAGAAAAAACAAGACAGAAACGCATTTAAAGCACCAAATTTTCGGCTTTACACTCGCTAAATATTAATGTATAGACAATTTGCTTTGACATGCACCCGATATAAAGCACTTTATTTTTATTCTATTGGACTTATCCCGACTTCTGTACGGAGAAAGTGGCGAACAAAAAACGCAACAAAAACGTATTTTCCATCATTTAGAACACTGTAAACTTTAAAATTCCGTACCGAACTCCCCATTGAGTTTAAAGAAATTCGGTTTGGTACAATTTGTGGCTTTTAAATCGTAGTACATTCCTGTGTGCCAAAATTCTCTTGCAAAAATTATTTGGTATGATTTATTAATCAAAATTCGGAAAAACGTGTTTTTTCGCCCATTTTTTACCTCTGATTTCGAACTTTACACCCCCATAAATAACTCAATATTGCGTTTTTTAAATGCAGTTTGCTGCGATGTGTAGCCCCTGAGAGGCACTTTATTACTGCTGTATTCGATTTACCCTGACTCATGAGCGGAAAAATTTGGCAGAGAAATCTTAGTTAAAATCCGTTTTTTACACCATCCACTAGAGTGTGAACTTTAAACCCCAGAATCTAACTCACCATAGAGCGTAGAAGACTTTGCTAATATGCAGAATGTAGCCCTTAATCCGCTCTACATTTCTGTCAGAAAATATTCTAAAAAACTCATAACCGGAGTTAGTATCAGACATAAGCAGGTTTAAAACTCGACCAAAAAGTGCTTTTTCACCCCCAGATTTTCAAACTCTTTACACTGCCATTCGAGATGTAATTCGAATTTCAAAAACCAAAAAAATGCTCATCTGTAGAATTCATCCCTCTATAATCCTATGCTGTTCAATTGTTCGAGTCATCAATACTCAGTTGTCCACATGCCGTGATAAAAAGGTCCCAAAATTTGTCCTATGTTATAACGTTACACAAAAACTTTACACCTTCTTTACACAGTAAGTTTTGGTTTCAAAAAAACACGCGCAGCGAATTTTTTTATAATCTTTCTTTTTAAAAAAACCGCACCTTCCAGAAGTGTCCCGTTATAGCTGTAGGGGGGTGCACAGGTGTTAGGGGTACCCAAGTATATTATAGGTACGCGCTAACGCGCTACCTATGATTCTGCAACAAAAAAGCATGAGGTTTTCCAGGTTTTAGCCTATAGTCTGTTCCATTCCAAACGACCCATTTTGATTTACGACCTATCACTGTAGCGAAAGATTTTACGAGTTAGGATGTTGCAGCACTTTGTTAAATGAGCCACTTGTTAAGAAAAGCACATAAAGCATCAATAAAAAGAGTTTAAAGTAACCAGTCACTACGAGAACATAATTGGAGAAGCCTTCTACATGCAGTGAAAACATAATACAGTAATAAGACTTTTGCGAAAATAGGCCGTTTGGAATGGAACAGACTATAGTGTCCAGGCGGTAAAACTTCTGCTATTATTTTACGCATACATGTACTTAGGAAAGGCTTTCGCTGCAAGTGCTGTGCGGACTAAATAGACATGCCTACCAACGATCAGCATGTCCGCAAAATCCAATGTCTATAACAATATTGTAATTGAGAAGCCTAAAAACTGGGTAGGTCCGAAGACCCGCCACTGCACAGCGTTCGGTCGCTCGGGCGAGCCGAACTAGTGCCCAATTACCTAAAAAATTGCGCTATTTAACCTGGGGATTAAACGTCATCTCGACGGGTTAAAGCGCAAAAGAATGCGGAAAAGCTATTAAGAGTCAATTTCTGTAACGATCACCCCGGCGGCGGACAGTCAAAAAATAACCTATCCTCATTTTAACGTATGTTGTACAGTTTTTAATTCTAAGCAACATGGTGCAAAGCGTTTTGTACAAAAACCATTTTCCGCTTGGAACATCAACCTCAAAGTTTGAAGAATCGACACTTTTTGTCAAAAAAGAGTAGATTTACTTTTACGACTATAATTTCTTAACAACGCCAGATATCAGTGTCAAATTTTTTTTAAATGGGAGAGCGAAATTTTCTCTATGAGTCGTTGCTTTGATAAGTCCACAAGATTGACGGGTTCAGGAATTATGTAAGACTAAATATGAAAAAGTTTGACTTTGTGCACTAAAAAATTTCACATTTTGTACTATAACTCCTATACTAGATGCGGGTGATTCTCAAAATTTTGATATAATGTGGCATTTAGATGCGACATGTATTTGGCAAAAAATAAAAAAATTAAAGGACCACTTTCTGAGCAATGAGTCTTCACGCAAGTCCATTTATTGCGAGTTACACAATTGTTCTTGCCCAAAACTTTTCTTTTAGACGTTATATCTCGCAAGTAAGGTAAGACCAACTCTCAAACTTTTGGTTAAATGATTTACTTAGTCTTATGATGTTATCGGCAAAAGAATATGAAAGTTGTCAAATTTCTGATTGAACAGTGGCCCTTAGCGTAAGTGCAAGTCAGGTAGGAATAGCTGATTATCAGCACACAAAATTCTTCTTTTTCCAATTATAACTCCTGCATTAGACATCTTAAATTTTAACACATTCTTACTGTACGTCCTTTTGTGCTTTCAACAAGAGCCAATTGTACTTCTGACAATGCCCATGATACGGGCGCGAATCTTTTCTTGTGCCCTGTAAGCGGATGCTTGAAGTCTTATCCAAGCTTGCAAGAACTGGATGACCATCTAGATCTAGGATTCCATCAATATCAACCCGAGAGGCAAACTTTACGTGATGCAGCAGTAACAACATTATGTTAATACAATAGAGCAACGGCACTTGACACCTAGGCTAGCTAGCTTAAATGAAGTTCTGCAAAATCAATGGCAAACATATTCCACCGACAATAATATTGATCATTTAGAAGCGGGGTGGGCCTTACGACAGCGCAAAATATGCAAAGCTTTTTCTAAAAAGCAGCGCCAATTCCTTATCCAGAAATTTGACTATGGTGTGCAGAATCGCCAGAAATATGACCCGCAAGATGTGGCGAAAGAAATGCGAAGCTTGCCACAGTTTAGCTCATCAGAATATCTTACATGGCAACAAATAGCAAATTTTTTGGTCGCGTGAAGCCAGAAAACGAGAATCAGAGGGAGCAGCGCAAGATGTGACTGATGAATGCCCAGAGGATGAATTTATGGCTGACCCAAACCTTGAATTAGAGTCTGAAGAAATTGAAGATGTTCTGCTGCACAGTGACTGTTTTGATGTTTGAATTTGTTGTAACAATTTGTCGCATGATATTAAGTCCTCATAGTCCATTCCTGATCCTAACTCAACTTTTTATGGAATAGCTTTGAATGATAGCATCTATGTCCCAGTAATCCAAAGCAAGATTATATATGTACATTTGTCACTGTTTGAGTAATCTGTCATATGAGTTCATAAGCTAAGTTCTCTACAGCCAAGCTTGCGTCTTTTGCACTTCTCAATACAAAGTAGATATTGCTTCAAAAATGTTTACTTACAGTATGGCCCTTCTAAAAGCTTGAACTTAATCAACTTGCTATCTTCCTTTGCTTTAAAAAATTTTATTTTAATTCTTCTTATGCAAAGAAACTGACATTAGCACATGCTTACATTAACAACAAATCAATCCATACCTACATGGTGAGTAGGTAAACTACAGATGTAATTGGGGCAAAGTGAAATCCGTGAAATCCCATCAGAATTAATTATCTTCAGATATACAACTGAGCAAGCTAAAAAATAAGACAACTCTTGATAGTCATGCTTCGAGAAATTGGGTGTTGTTCTCTTATTATGCGCTGAATATGGTGAGGTGCAGTAAAATTGTGTTAATTTCCTATAATGAATGATCCCCTAGAACATAGAAAGGTTTTTGAGTATATCCAGTCATGTGTCATAGTAGTATTTACTTAATGATCCGTTGCTCAAGAAGTGGTTTAACAATTTTTATTCTTTACCAATGGCACAAAAGGGCTTACAGTAACAATGTGTTAAAATTTAAATAATGTCCCATGTCTAATGCAGGAGTTATAATTGGAAAAAGAAGAATTTTGTGTGCTGATAATCAGCCATTCCTACCTGACTTGCACTTACGCTAAGGGCCACTGTTCAATCAGAAATCTGACAACTTTCATATTCTTTTGCCGATAACATCATAAGACTAAGTAAATTATTTAACCAAAATTTTGAGAGTTGGTCTTACCTTACTTGCGAGATATAACGTCTAAAAGAAAAGTTTTGGGCAAGAACAATTGTGTAACTCACAATAAATGGTCTTGCGTGAAGACTCATTGCTCAAATAGTGGTCCTTTAATTTTATTTATTTTTTGCCAAATATATGTCACATCTAAGTGCCACATCATACTAAAATTTTGGGAATCACCCGCATCTAGTATAGGAGTTATAGGACAAAATGTGAAATTTTTTAGTGCACATAGTCAAACTTTTTCATATTCAGTCTTACATAATTTCTCAACCCGTCAAACTTGTGGACTTATCAAAGTGATAATTCAAAGCCAAAATCTTGCTCTTTCATTTAAAAAAATATTGACTCTAATATCTTGCGTTGTTAAGAAGTTATAGTCATAAAAGTAAATCTACTCTTTTTTGACAAAAAGTGTCGATTTTTCAAACTTTGAGGTTGATGTTCCAAGCGAAAAATGGTTTTTGTACAAAACGCTTTACACCATGTTGCTCAGAATAAAAAACTGTACAACATACGTCAAAATGAGGATAGGTTATTTTTTAACTGTCCGCCCTTACTACATCGCTGGGTTGATTCTTACAGAAATTGACTCTTAACAGCTTATCTATCCGAACAGCTTAACGAGCTGATGGGAAAACACATCTGAACAGCGAAACATGCTGATGGGAAAGCGCAAGAATTCGATGAGCGTGTACGTGCACCGCACTTACAATATCTCTATGCATTGTAATCAGAACTCGATAGTTTTAAACTTTCTCGTCGAGCAACAAATATACCTAGGTTAAAATGAACATTTGTACTTCACAGCAAGCATATTTAGTTTGCTGCTGCGTCATGGGTTTAGGCCAGCTTACAAGGGACAAGAGTCATCAGTAGCCGCATAAGTCCATTCTGAATTGCCCGTTGGTTTTGCTGTGAGCGTTAAGTTAAAATTTAGTACCTCTATCAGTCACTGCTCGCATGGCATAAGATAATTTCGTTATCAACCTTGTTATCTTCACCACAAAAGCGGCCATGCGCCCGGAAAAATGCTATACTCTAGATAGGGGACGAGAGACCCCTTAAATTCGTGATCGCTTTCTGTATAAAAATATGTATCACTTGAATAGACAAATGAGAAAAACTATTCATTATCAACAGAAGTAGATTTACATTCATTACACGCACGTAAATCATTAATTTATTTTTCCGAAACAAATATATCACGATTAGTAACGATAGAAATTTATTTTACTAGCGATAACAAAGCAACTGTTCCATTCTGAACGGCCCATCTTCGCTAAATTCTTATTACCGTATCGGATTTTCACTGCAGAAATGGCTTCTTCAATGATGCTCTCGTAGTGGCTGGTTGCTTTACACCATAAATACAACGCTCAAAATTTAGGTGTAGAGTTCCCAGCCATTTTTAGGTGAAGGAAAGGGGTAAAAAAATTTGCTGGGTTTGCAAAATGGGAGGGGGTACGGCCGACTTTGGGTAGAGGGATCCCGCTTCCCCCTGTTACATGTAAATTTTAACACCCTCTCTTGCTTAACATGTGAAGGATCTGAAAAAGTGTGCGACGACATATGTACAGAACCCGTAAAATATTCTGCTAAAGTTAAAGCCGAGCCGTTCGGAATGGAATAGATTATAGGCAAGCGCACGTCACATAAAAAATGCAAAGCTTAAGATATTTAAAAAATTCTCGAGCAAGCGGCGGTAGTCTTGCAGGCGTTTTTTGGCCGGTGTCGCACCTTAAAGTGTCCGTGCCTTAAAGTGTCCGGCCGAACACTTTAAGGTCTTAAAGTGTCTGGCCGGACATTTGAAGGCACCTTAAAGTGTCCGGCTCTGCCTTAAAGTGTCCGGGTTACGCTGAGTACACGTACGCATATACGCCCAGGCATATCACTCGCTGTACAATTAGGTAAGTAGGCATGTATGTACTTATATGCGTACCTTGTACAATGTATTGAGGTAAATAAATACAAGCAAGCCAACGCATTACGAAGAATTTGTTGCATCGTCAGTATCGTCGTTTAACGAACCTGGAAATAAAATCGATTATAAAAATAACTTTCGCGAGGAACAATCGACGATATTTACGAATTTCAGACATAAATGTTGTGAATTTAAACTGCATACGGTTCCATTCACTCATGATTCTAAAAAGACATGCTAAGACTTCATTTTATATATTGCCTACCATGCTACCATTCATACATGTAACAAGGGGGTGGAGATTCCCATAACCGAAGTCGTAAATGTAAAAATATAAATATAAATAAACATAAATTGTTTATTCCCTCTCCCCGATTTTGCGCAAAAACTTGCGATTTCTAGCCACTTTAGGTGCATTCTTTCAATTTTTGAATAAAAATTGAACTTCGCGCATTCCCCTTATGGTTGGCGAACCCCCACCTAACACTTTGGGCTGTGAAATGCCTGCTACTTTACATGGGCAGTGGGCCAAAGTCTGGCAGTCAGATGGAGCATAACTGCAAAAAACGCTAAATTATCCAGTTCTACGCATCTACCACTTTAGAGACTTTGGATTTTGGGGGTTCAAACCCTATCCTTTTACGCCTACGTATGATGCCCACTCTATCCCAATGTTTAAATACATTTTTTTCTCGCTTTTAAGCACGTTATTGTGGTCCGGAGACTTCAACGTAGACCCGGACACTTTAAAGTACCTTAAAGTGTCCAGCCGGACACTTTAAGGTGCCGGACACTTTAAGGTGTGACACCGGCACTCGTAATCGATGCAAGCCAGTTTTGAGACCCTATGTATAAATTCGTGCGCTAATCAAAACTTGTACGTGATAGGTACAAAACGTACAAAAGTACGTATTTATTTTATAATTAGCTTGCTTCGACTGATATGGTAGTTGCACGGTTTATTTTTTTTTGTATTCTACTATGATTCTTCTGAAGTACAATGACCTTTGGGGACTATCTTTGTGAATGCACAAAATTTTTCGGGAATAAAACCAGTAAAAAGTCAGAAACTTCCTTGAATTTCCTACGCTTTGTGTCAAAATTTATTAATGTACTTAATGACTGTTTGCTCATGCATGTTTTTATAACAGCAAAAATTTAATTTGAAGGTCAAAATATAAAGATTTTCCGACGCTAATGATTTTGTTGATTCTCTTCACGAAACTCAAGCATTAAGTTTAAACTTGAATGAGCCAAAATAATTCGATACTCATCAAGTTTAATCTAATTTATCGATTCAAGACCTTGTTGTCTAATCTCTCAAGGCTAAACTTCATTTAAATGTCATAAGAAAGATGTGAAAAAAGTTTTGAAGCATTTTGACAATTTTTCTGTTTTTTTACTCTTTAGAAAGTCTTGAAAGCGTTTTAGGCACTAATAACAAGATTTTGGCGTATACACGCGAATGCAGCATTCTAAATTACATATCTGTCATTAAAAACGCTAATCTACAATAAAATCAAGCAAATTCCAGAATTTTTCGACGCTTTGCACCCTCTCTATGAATTTTTGTAATTTTTATTGTCAGAGACCCACAATTTGCTACAGTACATCCACACAAAGGGGCGGATGTAAGGGGGCGGGCGGCCTTGCATTGGCCAAAAATAGAGGGCGAGATAAAGAATGGACATGTAGTTTGCAATGATTTTTGGTCGTCAGTGACCATAATTTATAAAATATTCCCGGCGAAGCTATTTTTTACACTTTGAACAGCTTCTAATACAATTTTAAGAGTTGAAACAGCTATTTCAGGTTAGATTTCGTCTATTTTCGAGCAGAAGTTTTATAAAATTTCCGACGTTCGGCGTCAAATGCTACAAATGTAGGAAATCGGGCGATAAATCGAGAATGTAAACGTCATTCAGCCAAAATTCCACAAATATTTTGGCGCTTCGCGCAGGATTTTCGCTAAAGTCAAAGAAATTAAATGGCGTTTTCGCACATAATTGTCAAAAATTTCAAAATTGTCCGAAAAAATATTGCATCAAAAGTGATTTTAAATAAATGTAGACAATGTCAAAGGCTATTTCGCACGTGAAGGGCAAATTTTTGGACCTATTTTTGACCCTTTTCGAAAAAGTTGGGGTACCGTCCACCACACACACACACACACACACACACACACACACACACACACACACACACACACACACACACACACACACACACACACACACACACACACACACACACACACACAGAGCTCAAACTGCGTCATATTATATTGCATTAGCATTTACTGAGTTCAAAATGTAAAAAGACTTCTGAGTATTATCTTGGTACGTGTACACAGACGGACCTTGTGCAGAAGAACAGTGGTTCGTAGCATTTTACGTGATCTAAGGCTCATTTAGTCGTAAAAGTGTAAGTATGAAAAATGCAAGGCATGACGCGGTAACAAAAGTACGCGAGTAATAAAAATAAATTGATTACAAACGTGTCACGCGGTAAAGTGTCCGGCATCGTAAAGTGTCCGGCCGGACACTTTAAGATGCCGTAAAGTGTCCGGGTCCGTCTTAAAGTGTCCGGCCTATGTTTGTGTACCGTAATGTCATTTGGGAATGCTCTTGTTGGTTAAGATAATGAAACAATTAAGCACAGACGATTTATTGCTGCAGTGCATGATTTTTGGAATGATGCAAAATTAGGTAGCAAGACAAATTTTTATTTACAGCAAATTTACAAAGTAACTAAGTGAAACGAAATAAAGAGAAGCAGGTGATGTCACGCAAAAATGCTGATATATATTGACACAGGGCCATATTTTCAGGGGCACTGGCGCCCAGCCCAGCCCCTCGGGGCGGAAAAATTATTGAAAGGTGAAGAAAATGTGCAAAAAATTGGAAAATTGCATGTCTGACGTGAAATCCTTAAAAATTCGCCGCTTTGCGGAATATGTGGAGTATTTCCTATAGTTCTGGCTCTAGTGCGATTAAAAAACGACACTTTTTGATTGCAAAATTTTAAAAATTCAAATTTTTATTACTTATCTTAGTGAATGGAGCTTATCGAAAACCCCAAAAATACGGTTTTTGTGAAGTCCTCAGGACTTTTCCAGGATATAGACTAATTCATTTTGGGGCCACCCTTCCTTCCTGAATATGGGTTTGTTGAACTTTACCACCACCATGGCTGTGGGGGTTCGGAGGTATTCAACCCCCGGAAGGCGAAATACCTACCACAACGATGGAAATACCCAACAATATTCCTAGAATTCAATTTTAACCGCCGAATTAATAGAAATTCCGAATATTTCACCAACCTTTCGATTAACCGCCGAAATTCAAAGATATTTTTCAGAAACTTTGGAGGATCAGAGCCTCCAATTCGCAACACACTTTCGATAACGGCCAAATATTTTAAATGAACTCCAGAATATTTATGCATCAGAAGCAACCAAAAAGTCATACGATTTTTGATCATAACAAGCGGTCAAAGGTCACAGCATTGCATTGTGCGTAAACAATAGTCAGTTTATTGTTGAATAAGTACATACATGCATATGCAACTTCGCTACTGTTACGAAAAATAAGAACAACATGACCCGGACACTTTACGGCAAGGCCGGACACTTTACTGCTCATCGTAATGTGTCCGCCGGACACTTGCCGCATCGTAAAGTGTCCGGCCGGACACTTTACCGCCCGGACACTTAACGACGCTACACCGGCGTAGCAGCTTAAAGTCTCCGTATCAGAGTGTGCGGCCGAACACTTTAAGGTACGGGCACGTACCTGGCCGTCTTATTTTTGGGGGACCAACACCTATTTCTAGGGGGAACTAAGCACAAAAAGGTCAAAAATAGCATAAAATAAGGTTAAAAAATCATTTTCTCCGATTTGTCTGAATTGTGGGGGTCCGTCCCAACCCCCATTCCCCCAGAGATACGTCCCCTTAAGGTACATATCTTAAAATGTCTGACCGGACAAACTAAGGTTCCCTAGAGTGTCCGGGCTAAGAAGAATGCACTTTCTAATATTGGAGGCGTGTTTTATGTGTGAGTTCCATCAAAAGCTCATAAAAATTTCGGCACTTCGCGCCGAACTAATATTCTCAACTAAATTCAGGCCAAATTATCACATTTAGAAGCACGGCCTTTTTGTATTCGGCGAAGATTTTTGCTGATGTACAAAGACGTTTCGGGACCGTCTTTGTACATGTACAAAGATGTTTGAAGAACAAAAACTGTAAAAAGGTGTAGAATTCCTTAATGCAAATTCTACCATTTTAAAGATTTTCAGGTGGTAAGCGGCTGCAAAAATGGAGCCGCTTACCCCCTTCCCCTGAAAATCGCCGAGAAATATACATGTGACAGGGGGTTGGGGCCATCCCATATCCACGCTTTGAAGCTCCGAACTTCCTTGAAAGTCAGAAAATATTTGACCACCCTCCCCCATTTTTTGGAGAAAACCTGCGCCTTTTTGGCTAGTTTTATGTGTTTTTATTATTTTTGATCTAGTCGCTTCCCCTCCTTCTAAAAATAGCAAGGGACCCCTAGCCTAGATTTCCAGCCGTTACATGTATACTGAGGGACCCTCATAAAATTTCAAGCGATTACATGCATGTGTTATATTGATAGTTTATCTATTTACTCTAGCTCACATTCTAAAATAATGTATCACTTCGTGAAATTCTAATAATTAGGTACACTTTTGTCATACTAAAAAATTAAGTTCAAAAAATTCAAAAGGTTTTCACCAAAAATCGTCTGACAGTGACTTGTGTCTTGGACCCTGAGGGGGTAATACCCCTCCCCCTTATGGGAATGTGCGGTGTCTCATTTATTACATCCAATACCTATTACATCCAATCGCTACAGCAGCAGTAGCAGTAGCGAAGATTCAAATGATATAGAGTGTGCTAATAGCAGCGACATAGACTTTATTGATGATTCTGACAATGAAACACTGGACTAAATTTGTTTCTTGTGACATAAATAGTAATAAAACTTGATATGAAAAGGCGCACCTAACTTTGCGCTTACCATTTGTTACTGAATGGAGCAGTCGCTCATTATTTCTTTTCCTATGCCCACCCCAAGTGTGTGTGTCAAGCAATAATATTTTCCTTATCTGACCCCGGCCCCGGCGCCGGCCGGGGCTGGGATTTTTTCTCAGCCCCGGTACCGCCCCGGCCCCGGCCAAAAAGTCTACCCAGTCGATCGCTAGTTGTGACTAGACTGGACCTGCACGCAGGGAGGGTTTGGGGGCTGAGGAAAATCAGGAATAATAAAGAACATAATTAGATGAAAATTGATAATTTTCTTTAATATTGCCTGGAATTTAACAGAAGCTGTGGATTGATGAAGTTTTAATGCTAGCTTAGCATTCTTGCGAGAATCTGAGGTCATTTTTGGCCCAAAAAGCTCAATTTTGACTCTTTCCCCTAGATAAGCTATGCTGTGCATTTATGTGTAGTATACCGTGCCATCCTAGATTAGTATCTTATAACTTTGTAGTGCTTGAGCATAGGCAGTGCTAAGACATGACCTGTATTGTAGCATAAGAGGCCAGGCGGAGCAGGGGCGGTGGACGAGGCCGGATCTGCTCCATGGGGAAGCCTGCGGGAAGGAGTTAGCCCATTTTTTATTTTAAATCGGGCTTACTGATTTTTCAACGTAAATCAGTCATCACCAAACCGAATTTGCTTCAGTCACATCTAAAGATGCAAAGCCTGGATGATCTGGGGTTGGGGATCAAAATTGAGATTTCTGGGCCAAAAGGACCTCAAATGCTGGCAAGAATACTAAGCTAGCATTAAAACTTCGTCAACTCAAAACTTCTGGTCAGTTCTAGGCTCTTTTGAAGAAAATTTTCAATTTTATTCCAATTATCTTCTTTATTTTTCCTGATTTTCCTCAGCCACCAAACCATTCCAGCGTGCATGTCCAGTCTGGCCACAACCACACGTGGGCGTGGGGAGTTGTACCATCTTAGAAGTTACCCCCCGCAGGTTACTGTAGACCCTAAAATTATATTTTTAATTACATTTTCGGCAATTCACTCTATCCTTACTTTCCCAAGAATTTT
The DNA here is from genome assembly GCA_036768485.1 of Mermis nigrescens. NCBI lineage: Eukaryota > Metazoa > Nematoda > Enoplea > Mermithida > Mermithidae > Mermis > Mermis nigrescens. The sequence goes on along the minus strand of JAVLUZ010000152.1, from coordinate 4,211,401 downwards.
GGTGCTGCCCACGTATGTTCACAACCCAAAAGTTCTAAATATTTTCCATCTGTAATTTTTCACACCGCATTGAGTATTTCTACAGATAATGTCGCATGGTCGATTATGTCTTTTCAAGCTCTTCAATGCCGAAATAGCGTCGTCGAAACGTTCTATTCACACCTTAGTTGTAGGAGGGATCTGAGTTATGAATTGGCCCCCGCTAGAAACAAAAACGCCACAGAATCCAGAAGGACCCTAAGAATAAGCTTTCCAAAATTCTATATTTTTTAGATTTTTTATGTCAATAGATAAAGCTCGATTAGAAAAGTCGAAAATAGTGTGCTCGTCCCTAGCATAAGCTTTTCGGCACTTTTTTGACTTCTGAAATTTTTTGGACCTTCAAATTAAGTTGCTGCCTATATATGGTTTTAAGTGATCCTTTGGCTTACTAATACGAAAAATTCTCGCATAAGAGAAAAAATACTATTAATAACAAGCGTCTGTTTTCGTCTAATCTTAAATTGAAAATTATAAATTTGCTCTTGTAGCCCAACGAATGAGTTTCCATTCGGTGCGTCCGCCAATTATTGAATAAGAATCAATCGTAAGGATATTGAATGTATATTTGTACTCAGGGCCATATTAAAGTGGATGGGAGAAGCGGCCCTTTTACTTCTTAGCCGTCAAAAGTACCTATTTTGTGTTTTACGTCTTAGCCGTCAAAAATACCTATTTTGTGGAAGGTAACACAATGCACAAATAGATGGAAACATAACATTTCTTTGTTACAAAATCTTTAAATTTTCAGGTATTTGCGCCGTATTTAAAGTAATTTGTATAATTGTTGAGCCCAATAAAATCTTTTCTAGAAGTTCAAGTTTTTCATTCTCATGCATAGAGCATGTTAAAAAACGACGGGAAATTCGGTGAACTGCTATGAGCATCATGAAGAAGTTTCCGAGATATAGCAATTCATCTTGAATCCCCCTTTGGATGAATCCTGGACGGTCTGTCTATTTATGCACCAGTATAATGTCAAAACCGCAAGAATGACAAGTTGTTAAATACCATTCAATTATTTAATATCTAAGACTATTTAATACAGCAAAATGCTAAATTTTTACAACATTTTGATAAGTTATCCTTTCAACTTTCTAGTCATTGGGCTGTAATATGATTTCTCTTAGTCAATTATGAGAAAATGACGTACAATGAATATGACCCGGATTCGCCCATGCTCGCATTCTTATTTTACGTGACATACGTATTCGTGTTACTCACTTTTTATAGGACTAGATCGATAGCAAGCCAAGCATTGGTGCATCCATGGCTAATAATTTTAAATCTATGATATGCATCGCTGGATTTATAAAAATCTATAAAATTAAATATCAGTATTAGTCAGACAGGGGCCAAAAAGTCCTAAAACTAATATAAACCCTAAAATAGTGTTCAAACCATGTTATTCCACAGTTTTAATTGATTCAATCCAAGCGTCTTTTATTAAAATGTTTGATTTTTTATCATATAAGCCTGATTTATTATCCTTTGAAAATTTCACATTTTTTCACTCTGTTGTATCTCGACCCTTTCCTCGCATGCGTGTCTGGTCTTGATCATAAGCATAGCGCGGCCTGTTTGGGGTTCCCGCTGAGCTATGATGGCCTTATATATACTTCCGATTAGACATGCACGTGGGGGATTGGGGGTACTGACCCCTAGAATTGAAAAATGGGAAATTTCGTTGGAAAAGGAGGCGAAATGAAGACGACAAACGGAATAAAATTAAAAATTTTCTGTAAAAGTGCTTCAAACTGACTGGAAACTGCGTAATAATGTAGCTTTGAAGTATTTTAGCGGTTATACTAGTGTTTGAAGTAATTTTGGCCCAAAAAGTGTATTTTGACCATCCCCTCAGATCGGCTGGCTGAACCCATCCCCCAAAATCGGACATGCTGTGCACCTAGGCATACGACTAAGATATTTGTGAAAATTGAGTACAAACTACCATAATTGATACTATCTGATCGATTTCAGCACTCGTATGTTTTGAATTATCTTAAACTTCCTTTTCGGCCATACAATTTCCTTATTTCCTACCAGATAATTTTGCTTTTAGTCCTTCAGAGGGCTAATGTAAGCAGCGCTATAACTATAGAGAGGTTTAAGGGATTGATAATATTTCGAAGTCAAAAAAGTAGCTACAAATAAATCTTACGAGCAAAAACAACTTATTTCGACGTCTCTGATATAGCTCTATTCGTTAACATCAAAAGATTGAATATGAAAGCCAAAATATTTAAAAACTTTCGTATCGGGTCTTTTAGAGTTTGAGATAGTCTTTTAAGATTTTACTAGGGTTTGAGAATCCGCAATTAAAACCCGCAAGTAACCCATAACCGCAATCTTGACCCAAAAATGCTAAAATGACGCTAAAAGTGTTTTATTTGGTCACTTTCCCGCCGAATTTGAGCACTGTAGTAAGATCGTTGTAAATTCTCCCCGTTTATTTTTGTGATTTGAAAAAAAACGTTAACGTATTATTTTATCTAGACAGTTTTATCCGGGTATCTAAAATTAAGGGCTGTTGTAAAAAATAGTTGAACGCAATGGAGATAAATATGCATTTTTTAATGATTTTTGCCGTTTTCTCACGATTTTTGAATTTTTCGACGCTTCGCTCGTATGTAGAACTCATCAGTGACATTTATTGACTTCCTTAGCTCTCTTTTAAAACCTCATTTTTACGTCAGAAGAGGGTTTTTTACAGAACAAAGATTTTGTAGTTCTTACCATGACTTCTCGAGTACTTTTTCGTTGCATGGTACCGATTTTGGCACTAATTCTGCACGTCTTTTACAGAAAACTTCTGAAAATTTTTAAAATTTTAATATTTGTTTTGCATCATAAATGATTCTGCCTATCAAAAGACGGCAAAAGCCGCTAATTTGAGCATAATGGATGCATTTTTGGAAGACTATTTCGTGCTTCCAATTTCTATTCAAAAAATTCTAGTTTTGCCACGGTCTAGACCCATCGAGCCTTCCTTTGAGCAATAGAATGGTAATGCTAACCAGGTCATTTAGATAGAATTTCCGATTGCTAGTTTATGCGCTACATTATCATTTGCATTGTCTTAGTGACGACAGCCCTCTTTTTAAGAATAATAGGTAGCGCGTTGTACCTATAATATACTTGGATACCCCAACATATGCCCCCTCCATAAAGCTATAACGGCACACATCTGGGAGGTGCAATTTTTTTAACAGAAAGATAATAAAAGAATTTGCTGCCGTTAATTTGGTTTTTCTCTCACTCAGTGTCGAGCGTGTAATGAGCGTGTAAAGTTTTGGCATAACGGTATAACACATGCATACCTGTGATGGTTTTTTGCTCAAATTGTACACAACTCAGTGTGAATGCCTCATAAGATTTGATATTACAAAATTGTAGAAAATTAAATTATCTTAAACGACCTTTTTTGTAATTTTTAATTTCGTATTGGTGCTTGAGAGGAAGTGTGAAGAGGGCGAAAAAATTGGGGTGTAAAGACAGATTTTAGTCGAGATGTCGGACTGTTTATGTCTGCCAACAACTCAGAATATGAGTCCGAAAAATTTTTTCTGATGTAAATTTACTAGGACTCAAGAGCTACTTTCCGCCTAACTACAAATTTTAAAAATTCGATGCGGAGTAAGATCTAGGGTTTAAAGTTTACAATGTAGTGGATAGTGTAAAAACAGGTTAATTTTTCGGATTTCTTCGCTAATATCTCCGCTTATAAGTCGGGACAGGTTCAATAGAACAAAACTAAAAGGATTTCTAGTTGGCTACACGCGGTAGCGAATTGCGATTAAAAAGTAAATTTTTGATTAACATCAGGATGTGTAAAGTTCGAAATCAAGGGTGTAACACGGGTCCAAAAAATACGCTTTCTTCATTTTTTTGATTAGTCAATATCTCAAATAATATGTGGAACTGATGTTTTTCTAATACAAACGTACTACAGCTAAAAGGCTACAAACTATTTTAAACCGAATTGCATTACAGTTAATATCTTAGCTTTAGATTTTTAAATTACCGGTCGGTGCGCAAAAATAATCACGTATTTTACCTCCTTTTACTTTGCCCACTCCCCGCTTATAACTCAAGACGCGCAAAGTATATCAAAAATAAAGTATGCTTCATAGGGTAGACATCACACTTGAACCTGTTTCTTTGTACTCAATACTGAGTTTTATGTGACGGTGTAAAGTTTAAAGTCCATGATGGGAAAAACACGTTTTCTTCTGATTTTTTGTCAGCTAATTTCTCCGGTTATAAATCCGGTTGTGCGGACTACTCTGAAAATAAAGAACGTGTAAGAGGTTACAAACAAAACTTGGTCGGAATTCTCTAAACTCAATACTGAGTTATACCTGGAGGTGTAAAGTACTAGCTCTGCGGCGAAAAAAGCGTTTTTACAATTATTTCATCTTCTAAATTCTCCGTGCATGAATCGACATGTGCGCACTTGTGTAAAAAATAAATAACGTCTTAAGGGATACACATTGCAGTAAGATGCATTTCTTTACATCTCATACCTTAGTCTAGAGGTGTAAAGTTCTGAGCCTGGGGTAAGAAACACATTTCTGCGTCGGTTTTGTTCACGATCTTCTTTCCTGAGTAGGGGCATGATCTTAAGTCTAAGAACACTTTGCACATACGGGTCACAGATTTTACTGGACGAATTAGTTTGCGCTCAATAGAGATGTGAAGTAGTTTACACTCATGGTTTACTTTGGTTCCAGAGTGTTGTGGAAGTCAATTTTTTGTAAAATTTTATGCGGAATATGAGAATTATGAATCTGATTTTAAACATTATTTACACTCATCAGTTGTGTAGAGTTTACACTGAAAATTAACTTCAACTGCAAAGTATTACCGAAGGCGAAGTCTTTTTAAAAATGTTCTCTAAAACATAAGGCTTTTACAGTACCATCAGGGATACGAACTTAAGTGCGATTCTCTTTACACCCTCTAGTTCTGTAATCTTAACGCTTTCAGCTAACTTTATATCTCTGAGGATGTACGTTGTATATGCTAAGTTTTTACAAACTTTTCTCCGGAAAATCAGGATTACGAGTCTTACTTTGCCTCTATCTTACTCAATGGCTGTCTGAAGTTAAAACTGAAAATTAATCTTAATCTTAATATGTTGTAGGAGGAAACTTATTTGAAAGACTGTTCTTATATTGTTCAAGTATTCCATTCGACAAGTTATCTCTGAGTTTATTGATCGATTCACTCAAATCCTTCTAATTAAAAAGGGGTACTAGCAAAGAAAAATGCTCCAATTGAACAAACAGGACAAATATACTTGGAATAGGGGATTACTAAAGAAATAAAAGGAGGAGACTAGGAAAACATCACTTATGCGCGCAATAAAATCATCAGAATCTGATTAAAATCAAACTTCTCCTAGCAAACAAAAATCAGAAAGTATATCCTGCGGCCTACAGAAGAAGGTAGTTGCGACCTCAGTTTGAGAAACAAATAATACAGCACTTTATTCTTTAACGTACTGATCAATCTGAATTCAAGAAAACGGCTATCATTTTGTATACTAACCTTAACTAAATGTAATTCCGGACGACCGCTCTTGCGATGGCATACATACATGGGCAGCAAGAACATTATGGGAAGGGGTTGAATCACCAAAAATTGTCGAAAATGTTACTAAAAATAGAATTTTGTGAGTCTCCAGTAATCTGCGGTTGGTATATCCCCAGAACCCCCACGTCCATGTGTGATGGCACAGAAGCGCGGTAAGGCACTAAACATCTGCTAATAGATTTGCTCCAAAGAATTCAGGACAGGCGCAAGATTGAGCGAGATTACTATGCAAATAAATGTAATAGTGCATATCGGTAGACTGGAGATGTTAATAGCTCATTGTAGAATGCCGAAGAAGGAGGAAATGAACCTACATCACCTTATCATGCTAGCATTAACACGTATAATTGTAGAGCCATAATAAACAGCATGATGCGAATGTCATAATTCATCCACTTGGCCTTAACTGAATATTGATTACATATTTTCTTGAAAATGCGATACTGACCTCCAAGTCAATTGGCGAATTAGCTCAGGCCAAAGTTTCCCTCCAAATCCTTCACTAAACCAGTGAGAAATGTTTTTAGGGGGCACCTTCTGTTTTTAGAGGCCACATAAGATACTTCGATTTTTGTGTTGCTAGGAGAAACCTAATTTTTAGCGGATTCTAATGATTTTTTGCGCGCATAGGTGACTTTAGCTATTTTTATTTGCTTTATTCGATTCACATAGTCTCTTTTAAAATATTAATTTTTTGTTGCTCATACTAACTCATCTTTATATTGCAGTAAATCATTGAGTTTGCCAGAAGGCATGCTTCACATTAGCTTGACATATTACTCATACGATGCGGTTTTATGCAGTAATACACATATACTTATTCATATAGTAATACACTTATACCGACATATACTTACAGATATCCGTGAATGTAAAAAAACCAAAAATTCAGCAAAAATAACAAATAATGTAAAAGATTGAATAACGTAAAACTAGCTAATCTTCAAACATATGCATGTTTTTTCAAGCACTTCCGCACAAAACGTGATTGGTTCTTACCTTACCTGGGTGTGGGGGTTTGGAAGGTTATGCACTTCCCTGTAACTAAAATACCCCCAGAAGCCAAAATAACCCCTTCCAGAATTCAATTTTGGAAATTTTTGACTTTTTTCCGCAATTTTTTTGATGGCCAATAGATAGTGTCTGATGATGAACGTGGAAAAATGATGTTTTTTCGCCATACCATTATTTTCGAGGCCATTTTTAGACCTAAGAAAAAATCTTGCACCTCCCTATAACTTTGGTCCCGCCAACCTATGGTTCTTAATCAATCCGAACTAAAATTTTGTCTTATCTTACCCGAAAAAATGTTTCGATTATCTTTCTAGGATTTAAATCAGCAGGCACAGCACATAATTTGGAAGCTGGGGAAAGCGGGTATTCCTTCTACAAATTTAAAAATACGAATAGGATATTTTCTTTTGCTTTAATTTTCACAAGCGTTTTGCGCCGAAGCAAGGAAATTTTCCAGAAAGATCGGACGAAATGGCCGAATTTATAGTGTAGCATCTTTAAACGAGTTGTTTGTGGGATAAAATAAAATTTCTCCGATTTTTTGTGATTTTTTATGTCAATTGTAGTAAGAAACGTCGAATGATGGTGCTTTTTATTAATCGATCTTACCTTAAATGGCCACTGACTCTCATAGAATGGCTGCTTGCAACCTCCAGAATTGTCTATTTTCCGGAAAAAAATTGCCAAAATGTGCTTTTCTTACGGCTTTATTATCCGAATTTTGACTCAAAAGTGTTAAATTTTCATAATTTCAATTTACTCTAATTTTTTATAATTTTCTCCGAAAAAGCTTCTATATTTTCAAATTTTTGAAAGAACGAATAAAGCCCAAAACGATGATCGGAATTATTTTTGACGTGTTCCCATCATGTTTTGGAAAAATAGGCACTTCTTAAAACTTTTTGGCGATGACCTGCGGGATTCCTACACAACCATTCTAGAAAATCAACTTCAAAAGTAAATGGAAATCTGAATATTTTGGCACAAGTGCTTGAAACTCACTAGGAAAGATGATTAAATTGTCGGTTTTATCAGCATTTATCCGGTATTAGGTCAAATTTGCTCAATAATGCTCTTCGAATAAACCCTAGACCGACGATGCTTTGCATATGTGCACATATTCAACGACTTAAATCATGTAGTGTACGTGCACACTCGTTCCTTCAATTTGAACATATAAATGAATGTAAAAGAAAAATATTAATATAATTTAATTCACATGCAAATATGGGGGCACTTATTCAGATCAACTGACTTCCTGCTTTGAATAGGTTTAATTGATTATCGCCGCTATTGTTTCTTTATTTTTGCTAAAGTGCTTAGTGGTTTGGAAGGCCCCTAAAAAATACGTGTAGTAGCGAGTAGTCGGTCTAGACCATACATTGGGCATCAGCCGAATTTTAGGAGTTTTGAATGCTTACGAATGCAACGAATACGTACGCATTCACTGCAGCAACCAATTCTGATGGGCTTGATAGGGCGAAGTCGCCAAAAATAGCAAAAATCCAATTCTGGGGTCTATTTTATTCATATTTCATATTCTCCGAGGTGGGGTCTAGCTAGAACTCCCCATTTCCTCGTGTGATCGTAGAGGCTAGTTAGAAGTTTCAGGATAATTATTCTTTTCGTGTTTCGATGAATTGAATCGATCATCGCCTTTCGATTCCTCGATGTCTTCGCCCTAATTTCGATCTTTTATACTGGCAAGTGCAAAATAGTTCGCAAAAGCCCAAGACATGCTCCATTATGCAAGATTTACCTAAGCAAATGTGAAATACAAGGATACGCGTTATATGCAAGGTAGGGCAAATGCAGATGCTCCAACAACTTTTGATTTTCATGGTGTTCTGCTACAATTCTCAGCAGCTTTTTGAATTTTATTGATCAGGTTTTATTTACGGTGACTTTTGGGATTTAGCTATATAGTTTGGGATGTAGCCTCCATTTGATCGTTATGACCATAGATGCATGAGCACGTTTTATTTGGGGGGGTCAGAAGGTCTGCGGGGTCAAAAATTAAGTTTTTCCGTGCCAAAATGACCTGATAAACTGGTATAAGCGCTAAGAAACCTTTAAAACTACGTTATTACACAGTTTCTGGTCAATTCGAAGCAATTTTGAAGGAAGTTTTCAATTTTCATCTGTTTTTAGCCTTCGTCTGCCTCATTTCCCCACAACATTTTCCAAGTTTCCATTCTGGGGGTCTAGAGACCCCTAAACCCTCTACGCCTATGTCTTGGTTATAGACCAGCGTAGCGATTGACCCCTATATCAGAAATATGCATGCATTGGCTTTCTGCTCATTACTCACTTCTTATCACCTGATATGCTCAAATGACCGGTCTCTAATGACAAAAGTTCGAAAAATGTGTCAATTTACGGAAAATTAATCAAATTTTCATCCACGTTTTCCAACTATTCTGAGGGTGTGAAAATTTTCCGCTAGTATGGGAGGAACTTTTTTCACATAGTAGAAAGCTTCAAGCAAACCTTTCCCAGTGCTTCAATTATCCTTATTGAATTAGCGCCTCCTCCTCTATGACAAAGCACATATGTACGTATATACATAGGTGCACAATTGCAAATGTAGACAGTTTAGTAAGCCATGCAAAAACGTCAAATAAGCCATGCCTTTTCAAAAGATAATATGAACAGACGTGAAATATCACATGCAAAAATGCAGTCAAGCATTTGTTCAACAAAAAACACGTCAGAAAATATGTATATCTAATTGTTTTCAGCAAATTTCCGGCATAGCAAACATTTTTTTACGTTTCGTGCCGAGTAATCATTTGCAAACCATATTTCGTTCAATTTTAATCACTTCGACAACAATACGTATACATGGTGAAAAAAAGAAAATGCGTTAAAACATGAGAAAGACGTTCAAAGGATTTATAGAAAGACAAAATAATCGACACACTCAAAAACACCAACATGAAAAAACTATACAAATCGATGAAAGCGGGCAAAACGTAAAGGCAATACGTGGATTGCGCTTATTTACGTCCCCGGCTTAAGTCAGTACGGTTTAATCTATTGAGACCAATTTGCCCATTAGGTGCACTTTTTATAACTTGTTCAGGCTGGGAATTCGGAACGGAGATTTTCACACATTGGCGTGGGGATGGGTTTGGGGTATGCACCTCCTGGAAGGTTGAATACACCTCCCCTAGAAACCGAAAACCCCTCCCAGAATTCAATTTTTGAACATTGAATTCTGGGGAGGGGATAGCGATCGATGAGAAACTTTGAAAAATGGTGTCGTTTTGGCCATACCACTATTTTTAAGACCATTTTTGACCTTCAAAGAATATTGTACCCTCCCTTAGAATTTTGGAGCTGGCTGCCTACCCATGGATATTACTCGATTGCTTTTGGAAGGTCAGAAATTGTCTTCTTGACGCATACCCATCATTTTCAAACTCGGAAAACTTATTTTGCCAGAAAATTTTTCCGGACTAAATCTCATAATATCACATGGTTTACATTAGCATCAGCACCATAGGTGGCATGGCAACACCAAAATTCTAGGGAGGCGCAATTTTTCAAAAGTCAAAGAATGGTCTTAAAACTGATATGGCGAAAAAACAGCATTTTAAAACGTTTCTCATCAAGCACTATCAATTGGCATCAAAAAATTGCGAAGAAAACAGAAAAAATTTAAAAATAGAAGTCTTGGGATTATTTAGATTTTTGGGGGGTATTTGGCCTTCTGGGGGTGGGGTGCAATCGTAAGCAGCAAGAAAATTCTGGGGGGGGGGGGGTGCAAGATATTTTTGAAAGGTCGAAAAGTGGCCTTAAAAATGGTTTGGTATGGTGATAAAAACACCATTTTCCGACGTTCCTCATCAAGCACTATCCATTGGCATCAAAAAATTGCGAAAAAAATGAAAAACATTTTCAAAAATTGAATTCTGGGAAAGGGGGTATTTTTGATTTCTGGGGGGGGGGGGTGTTTTGGTTTTCTGAGGGCTGCGCCTACCCCCCAAACCCCCACGCCAAGGTGTGGTGGGGTGTACATACACCAACCCCCTGCCCCCACGCCCACGTGTGATCAGAACCGTGCTTAAGGTTCTAGCGGCCCTTGACGAAGCTGCTTTTAGCCGCCCTCAAAAGTTCAATTTGTATAAGGTTAGCATCTTTACGGACGCTTATTGCAGGATTTTCGTGGTAAACCATTCTCGTGCATCAAGGATTTGGTAGGATTGAAATATGAAGCAGTTCATTTCAGATTAACTTTTCCGGCTTTTCGATCGATAAGATTAGCTTTCGATTACTACAATTCTTCGTAGGATATGAGATGAGGTGCATATCGGCTCTGAGAGATTATCTCAAATTTTTATTTCAAATGAAAATTTGTTCCAACAGTTCCTTCAAACTGCACAAAAATCTCGTGAAACTTCTCATGCTTGTTATATATGTACATATATGATACAGAAAAGCCGTCAAAGGCAGTGCGAATCGGTTTAAAATTTTGGTAAAAAATGCAGTGGGGTTACTGTATAATGAATGGACTTTGATGAAGCAGGTTGCATCCTGGGAGTGACCGGAAAAACAGCGCTAACTTTTCAAAAGATCTTCACTCGCGCATCATGTCATCAAAAAAAGGAAAAGGCAAATTAAAACACGATAATAGTATTCAGCCATGCACTGAGCAACAAATTTGTTTCAATTTACTGCTGAAAAAAATGTTACAAAGTTGAACTTGGTATACTTACAACCCCATAAAATCATAGTTCATAGATTGTACAATTGTAGCATAAAATCTTGAGCATAAAAAGGAAGACGCATTGATAATTGGATTACCAGATGTGCGCGGTAAAATATGAGGATAAATTAATTTAAATGTAACTTTTCTGCTCGGAAGTCCTAAATCCAAAATCCGGGTCATAAACTAACGTGTTCGCCAGTTATGGTATGCCGCATTTAGACCGCCTGAAACAGTTCTTTTTCGAATGCCCCGAAATTTTTAGCGACGAACTGGGCGAACGCCCAGTTCGACGCCCCAAAGCACGGCTATGTACGCGAATGTAACAATTCGTTCACAAATTTCTCGAGCCGAGATACTTATCGAAACGAGTGCAAATACAAAACCAGACGATTTGAACGAACGAAAATAACGTGGCGCCCAAACAAAGGCCCAACGAACCGCCTATGTTTGACAACAGGGTCATTACCGTGTAGGACGGGACTTCGGACGTCACCAAAATGGTCGATTGATGGGGATACTGTATGACCAGTCGAACGAAATTATTTTTGGTATTTCTCAATATTTCTGGTCTGATATTTCTCCTCACCGACGCTTCGAATATCCATTGTTGGCAGGAACGCGTACAATTCGTCGCACATTGATTATAATTCGATGGAGAGGTAAAATTTGTTGCGTTCCTTCCTGCAGCGAAAGCGAAAATAAGTCTCTCCATTCAAAAATTATTGAGAAAATTTACTGAAAAAAAAGCATTTGCATGGGTACAAGGAATAAAAGATTAAAAAAAGCATTTATAGTCTGTTTCGTTTAGGTCTGCGGTTTTCATTTAATTTTGTCGGCAAGAATCGGGCTACAAAAGTCGTTTAAAATTATGATACAGTAATGTGGCTTAACAACGGCTTAGGTCTCCTTATGACTCAACATATTGTAGAATATCACTTTTGCCGTGTTAGCTTAGAATGCTTTTGTAGCCACTTTGAATTTTCTCAAAAACTTAAAAGTTAAGAAGTGGATCGCACCACCACGATCATCGCCCGCACTCTGAATGAACAGAGATCCTAAGGATTGATTTTTTAAGTAGTAAAAGGCTATAGAATTG
>JAVLUZ010000152.1:4152503-4198840 GCA_036768485.1 Mermis nigrescens | reverse complement strand
TTTACCTCTGATTTCAAACTTTACACCCCCATAAATAACTCAATATTGCGTTTTTTTTAAATGCGGAATGCTGCGATATGTAGCCCCTGAGAGGCACTCTATTAATGCTGTCTTCAATTTACACTGACTCATAAGCGGAAAAAATTGGCAGAGAAATCTTATTTAAAATCCGTTTTTTATACCATCCACTAGAGTGTAAACTTTAAACCCCAGGATCTAACTCACCATAGAGCGTAGAAGACATTGCTTATATGCAGAATGTAGCCCCTGATCCGCTCTACATTTCTCTCAGAAATCATTTAAAAAACTAATAACCGGAGTTAGTATCAGACATAAGCAGGTTGAAAACTCGACCAAAAAGTGCTTTTTCACCCCCAGATTTTCACACTCTTTACACTACCATTCGAGAACTAATGCGAATTTCAAAAAACAAACAAATTCTGTTCTGTAAAGTCCATCCCTCTATAATCGTATGCTGTTTAATTGTTCGAGTCATCAATACTCAGTTGTCCACATGCCGTGACAAGAAGGTCCCAAAATTTGTCCTATGTTATAACGTTACACAAAAACTTTACACCTTCTTTACACAGTCAGTTTTGAGTTTCAAGAAAAACAAAAGAACATAGGCAGCGACATTTTTTTATTATCTTTCTTTAAAAAAAACCGCACCTTCCAGAAGTGTCCCGTTATAGCTGTAGGGGGTGCACAGGTGTTAGGGGTACCCAAGTATATTATAGGTACGCGCTAACGCGCTACTTAAGATATATATATATATATATATATATATATATATATATATATATATATATATATATATATATATATATATATATATATATATATATATATATATATATATATATATATATATATATATATATATATATATATATATATATATATATATATATATATATATATATATATATATATATATATATATATATATATATATATATATATATATATATATATATATATATATATATATATATATATATATATATATATAAATATATATAAATATATATATATATATATATATAATATATATATATATATATATATATTATTTTCGATTAAAATAATTATTAAAAACTTGACGACACACATCTTCGTAAGACATTTTTTCTATTTGTCTGCTGTTATGACAAATTATTTATTATTATCAACAAAATACGATAATTTTTTCCTTTTCTATTCAGTTAATCTCAGGGGAATTGTTACTTATTTCCTTACATTAGACTTTTCTTGGATCGTTCATAAGCTGGTAAGCGTTTACATTTTTAATTTTCGTGTTCGAAACCGTCGCATTCAGGCTTTATTGAAGTATGGAATTGTAGGGGCTTAAAACTGGCATGCATCACTTACGAGTGAAGCCGATGACCGATGATTCGCAGTCAGAGACGAAGAATCGAAAAAATATCTGACAAATTCAAAGATCTCCGTCTTTTATCTAGCCTTTTATATTCACTTTGTAGACATGAATTGCCTGTATGCAAATAAATGATAACATCAGCATATTAAAAGACAGGTACTTCCTATTGAAATCAACTCGTAATCTCATACATATATGTAAGTCTTTATTGAAGATTGTTCTAACGGCTACTTACATAGAATGTTTTTTTACATTAGAAAATAGAATAACTCGTGCGTCGGTGCTCGTATCCATATGTAGGCAGCAAGAAAATTCTTGCTGCCTGCATATGGCCAAAAAAACGAAAAAAGGGCGAAAAAACACCATTTTTCGACGTTTCTCATCGAGCACTTTCAATTGGCATCCAAAGATTGCGAAAAAAAGAAAAAAATTTCAAGAATTTAATTCTGGGGGTTGTTTTATATTTCTTGGGGGTATTTTGGTTTCTGGGGCTGCATACTTTCAATTAACCACGCCCAGTTGTGCTCGTATCTACTTCTGGTACGTATTACTGTAATATGAATGGTATCCATTTGTGCACGACTGAAAACGTAGAAAATCCAGTGTATTATTAGATGCATTTAATTATCTCACTAAATCCAAAGATTCTAAATGTAATTTTTAACATCGCATAGAGAATTGAATGGGCTTTCAGAATCTTTATTATACTTTAATCATAAATGAAATGTAAATAATTAATGTTACAAAAAGTGTAGCGCCAAAACGTCCAATGCCGTATATTGTTGTACCCCTCAGCTTACTGTCGACGGCAATTCTTAAGATTTATGTACAACGTTTTGTCTAACAGACAGTGCTAAAATAATGTGGCAGGTAACCTACATATCGATTTCGGTTTTTTTAATCGATTTAACGATATTGATTTTTTTATAGTACCATGTTATTCCACCATTTGTGATCAACACATGCGCGTACTTATAGAGGGCGACGCCCCCTCTGCATACATGGGCAGCAAGAAAATTCTGGGGGGGGTGCAAGATTTTTTTGAAGGTCGAAAAATGGCCTTAAAAATGGTGGTATGGCGATAAAAACACCATTTTTCGACGTTTCTCATCAAGCACTATCCATTGGCATCAAAAAATTGCGAAAAAAACGAAAAAAATTTTCAAAAATTGAATTCTGGGGGGTATATTGATTTCTGGGGGTATTTTGGTTTCTGGGGGGTGCATACCCCCCACAAACCCCACGCCCAGGTGTGCCCCTCTGTCGTCGAAAAATATTTGTGCGCATTAGAGAATGACGTGCATTTCTTGATTATTTTAGCCAATTTTTTCTAACGATATTTCAAATTGTTCCGGGCGCCGCTGACTTTCTTGGGCGCTCTAAAAACTTTATTTTTACTCCATGGAGAGTTGTTTAAACACAGACTTTTTCACATCATGAAACGGTTTCGCTATTTTAATTTTCGGTGCTTTGCGCCAATATTTGTATGTGCGCGTTTTTCGTAGAAAACTCGACAATTTCTGATTTTCCCAGAGCAAAAATTATTTTATCAAAAGATGTCAAAAATCGAGACTTTAAGCAATAATGGACGGATTTTTTGGCACTATTGGGAAATAAGGTCCGCTCCTGCCAAGAAATCCTGGATACGCCATCAGTATCAGGCACTTTAGCAAAATCTGTTTTTGATTTGCTTTTTTGGCTTCTTTTCGCTTCGTTTATCCATTGATTTCCGATTTTGCCATGAGATGTCTTAGAAGACCCAATCCAAACCCCTACATACAGTACAGCATATACATATGAGTCCGCCTCAATCAACATCAACCAGTCCGCATAAACTTCTGCTATTTTTTGATGTGAAAATTGAAAAATGTAACAAATAAAAAATAATGCAAAATAATTTTTATTTTTACTTACATGCTGCTTTATTTTAAACTGTTATTTTTAGATGTGAAACTAAAACAAATAGAATAACTACTCCTAAAATAACGTTTGTCTGTCAGTTTGACAATTTTCCATTTCGTCTGTTTTAATAATTGAAAAAAATTCAAATTTGAATGACTAAATTCACTGGCTCGCTTTGATACCACCTGATACGAGAAGACCTATTTCGTCGAAGTCCTGAACCGAATCGTCTGATGACAACAGCTTATTTTTAGATTTTCAAAAATTCCGTTTATCTGACCCTGTATATACGGCCGACACACACCTGGGTGTGGGGAAGGGTTGGTAACCCCAGAAATAAAAGAATCTCCGCAGATTACTGTAGACCCCAGAGTTCTATTTTTAGTAACGTTTTGTGGCGATTTGACTCATCCTGACCCCACTAAATTTTGGTGCTGCCAATATGAGTACTAAGCTATTTTGAAATGAAAAATTACTGACTCGACAACCGTCCGTCCCGATTGTCTAATCGATATCGGCGCTGTAAATTCGATTTGATGAAATACTGCGACCATGCATATTAAAATTTTTTTCTAATTTGAAAGGCCTCATACGAATACAGTCAAAATCCAAAGACCCCAAAATTTGAATTATCGGTGCTATTTTGCCTCGTTAGATCCCCAGATTTGGCTGCAGATAGTGATGTAAAAGATCCAGATTCTTACCTAGATCCAGATAAAGATCAGGTGCAGATTTTCTGGCAGATCCAGATCCAGATCAGAAAATAAGCAGATCCAGATTCAGATTATTTTGCCAGATCAAAATTAAAAAGATCCAGATAATAATTTTTGTGCAACAATTTGTATTGCTAGAAAGAAGGAAGTAAAGCGCCCGCGCCCACGCGGATTGGGGGCCTCGGATGGCGGGACTAATATAATAGCCTCCAGAGGGGTCTGGGGCAAAGCCGAGAAAAATTTGCATTTTAGAGCTTTTACATAAAAATGATAGCAGTAAAAATTGTATAAAAAGTAAAAGTTAACGACTTTCACCAGTGGGCATGAGTCAACCAAAAAAGAGTTTAGTCTGCTTTTTACAAAAACGACATTAATCCAAATTACGAATGAAATTTTTTAAAACACAAATGATACATTAACTAACTTCACGAAAAAACTTCAGCTGCTTTTTCGTAATCAGCATAAAATATATCTACATGCTGTTTCTTATTAGTTTGTATTTTGCCATATCCTGTGTTGCCCAACAGTTTGAAAGTATCGGCGATCATGGCCAGGTTCAGGGTCCTCATCATCTTCTTGTCTACGCTTGGCGACACTTAATAAAGTTTCTCCAGTACAAGGCCCTGTTGGACCAAAAATCTAATCATTTCTGTGGACAGCAGAATTTCTTTTCCAAAATAACTACTGATTAGATTATGTCGAGGTTTTGTAAGTAACCCAATTTCCTCTGCATACTCTTCAATCAGAGGGCCAATATCCTCCCTACCAATTTCTGCATGTTTTATTATAGGCGGAGAATCGACAAGTAAGGGTTCCAAATTTTCAGGAGTAGAAATGTCTCCTTTTGCAAAAGCTAGAAACCGACCCATCTAAGACTGCCTGGGTCATTTCAGCTTCATTTATTCGGACTTTAAAGTAAAATTAGCGAACAGTTTTCAAATTATCCCTCCTAATAGAGTGCCATTCGCATTCCGACATACTAATTACGTTATAGCCCAGTGATCATATGTAGGCTACTTTCGTCTGAATCCATGCGTGTATCTGCAGGATCATTTTTCTTGTTTCTTTGTCCTGCCAAGCAGTTATGGCAGTGATAATAGCAATCTTAAAATTCATATACTGTATGTGTATCAGCGCAAAATCCGTCAACATGGTAAGCAGGCGGGTCCTATTCTTTTTTCCTTATTGTTACCTAAATACTGAATATGATGACCTATTTATTCACTCTCATATTCTAAGTATTCGACAGAAAAAGGCTTAGAAGAGGTAATTTTTGATTTTACTGGTTTTAATGGCTTGTTCCTAATAAATGTTTGGTCTTTAATTGCTAATCGAGTCATGAACATTGAAAGACCACTACACATTCTTAATTTCAGCATATAATAGACATTTTTGAATTTTTCGAGAAAAGTGAAAATTTAGTGTCAGGAATGCTTTTAAAAAGTAACATTCTATGGTTCCTGGTAAGGACATTGCTTCTCTAAAAATGTCAATTTTAAATCTGTCCCAATACAGCTGCGACATGTTACCACAGGCTTCTAAGAATGGTACAACATCCCACTGATTATAGAAAATTAGATAATCCTTCAATGTAGTCATATGATATTGTTGCTAGCGTACTGTTGCGAACGTCGCGAATATATGACGTTGCAAATAATATATAACTAGAGTAAGCATATCTCAAGGTTACAGTAATTATCTTAATTATTCATTCTTATGACTTTACGAAGTTTGCAAAGTTTGATCTGCTTGCGAAGTTTAATCATCATCTTTACTTCTGCAAACAGTTTTTTCTTCCAGGGTTAAATAAACCCCAGGAGTTAAATTAATCCCGGGGATAACTTTATCCCCGGTTTCCGAATGAGATTTAACCTTTAGGGTTAACTTACCCTCAAGGGTTAAAATTAACCCTCGGGGGTTAAATACTCCATGCATTCAATGTGCACATATTCGTGTACCTTTGCATTGCATTTGTAGTTAGGGCATATACGGTTGCTAGTTTGCATTGCATACAACTAATCGATATTTCTGAATAATTCCGCGCATGAGCAAGCACACTTCGCATCTATCACTATTGGAATGTACTTGTACTTGCGAGTTGTCAAATTTAACGGAAATAATGAGTTTGACCTACTTATATACTACATAATTTTGAGTCAGTCGCGGATCTAGGATTTTTGTAAGGAAGGGCCGATAGGTATCCCAACGTTTATCAAAACAATTAAAAATAAGTTTAAAACCTGCTACTCACGTGCAGAATGACGTTTTTTGCCGTGTTATATTGCTTACTTTTGGTCAAAATGATTTCTGGTGTGCATTCACATTCTGAATAATTTTGTAGCCAAAAGGTGCTTAAATTTCTTTGACTTTAGCTAAAACTCAACGCGAAGCCTCGGAAAAATTGTGGAATTTCGACAGAAAGACGTTTTGAGACTATAATAATTCGTTAGTTTCTGTTCCTTTGCATTAAAGCATTATAGCGCGAAGCGCACATTTCTTTAGAATGTATTTTAAAAATGGAAGAAAATTACAAAAATATGGCTTTTAGACCAAGAAAGTGGATGAAGGTGTTAAATTTGAGAAATTACGATGGTCGATGGCCAAAACTTGTTGCAAAGTGCACATCCATTCTTTATCTCGCCAAGTATCTTCCATGGCGGCCATCCCCTGATCCCACTTCAATCCACCCCTGCAATATTAAAATGGAATCATCTAACTCGGAATAGAACCCGTATGATCAAACCGCTAAGATAGTCACACTCACAATTCCGATAATAAAAAATTTAGAACTGAACGATCGAAAATTTCATGATATTGGCAATGTTTTAAAAACATCAAAAATTCAGGAATCTGCGATTCATTGTATATCGAATATATAACTTACACAGTATAGTATTTAAAAAAGTTTCAATTGAGTAAAAGTGTTATGAACGAACACCATAGTTTCGATGTTCTTTGATATACCGAGTTATGAGGAGACGTTTGCCATTTTTAAAGCGCATTACTGCATAAAAGTTTAATCCCTTTTTGTAGCCTGTTTCATCCTGATTAGATTCAAATGAAAACCGCAAAGTTAAATAAAACAGACTATGATTCAATTCACTTTTGTCACATTAGCACAAAATTTAAATCTATTTAGAATTCTTATACACACCAAAGCGTGAGCGACCAATACAGTTTGCAGAAATAAATCCTGATACGCACCAGGGTTAACTTTTATAAGGTATTAATATTAAAAATTAACCCCCAACAATTTAACCCTTTCATTCGGAAACCTGAGATAAGTACTGATATGAAATGCATATTATAACAAAGCACTATAACCCCCAAGGGTTAAGACTTAACCTGGGTTAAGTTAACCCCAAAGGTTAGAATTAACCCTATGATTGATAAAGTATACGAATTAGAATGTACATACACATTAATATGCATGTGCGAGAAAATTTAACGAGAATTAGCTTGAATAATTCACTGCGTGAGCTAACGTGACAAAGCTCAAAAATTTGTCAACAGTATCAGCCTTTCGTACGTAAAAGTCAACCGCTAACCTTTAACAACCTACGTCAATAATCAAGTTTTGCTTTCAACAAATCCGGTGACATGTCAATCATACGACCCACGCGTACAAGCAATCCAAGAAAAAAAGGGACCTGATTTACATTTTTGCGCGACATTTTGAACTTAACCTTTCACTAGATTCATGAAATTTGCGAAGTTTGACCTTTAAATTTGTTTATATATCCTCTGCACAACATAACAATTCCTTCGCTAATCAATTACTAATATTGTTGCTCTTATTGTCGTCGACAAGAAAATTAAAGTGTTTATTGGAACTACAGTAACTTAAATTATTGTAGTTATTATTTAAAGTAACAACACATTCCGTAATTTTCAGCCTATATTATTTATTTATGACAAATGTATAAGTCCTTGGATCGAGCCGATTAATCGTCCCACCCAACACTCAAATCGAGAGTTGCCTGCTGCAACTTTGCAAGTATGGCTCAGATTTTCACCAAATTTTTTTCGCGCTTCGATTTATCATGTTCTACCATTTTGGCAAAAAAAATTTGGCATTCCGTATTCGTTTTGCTCCTTTTCCAAAAGTACCATATCCTTAAGTGTAGCCCCTAAGCCCAATTATTTTGGTTGGTCGCTTAGTCGTAAAAGTGGTCGGCCATAAAGCTTGTCTAAAGTTGTACACTAGATTTTTAGTGATAGTTCTAGATGTATGAGTGCATTAGCTTACATGAATAGCTCATTTAGCTAACCATTTGACAGTGTTTTCATATTATTTAATTCAGTTTTATTACCAAATACGTACTCCAGCATTATCGTGCATTACACATGAAATTTCCCTGCTCGTATCATCAGATGCAACTGGCAGACCCCCTGGCTGGTACCCGAGCTGCTCTAGCTGATACCGGGCTGCACCCGGTTGCACCTGTTGCCCAGCTTTGCCCATTTCCCCGTTGAATATAAATAAATATGAAGCGAAGCGCCAAAAGTTTTGGGCTTATTAGATCAAGGAGTGAGTAGGATCTTTCAAACACGCTTCATGGATTTATAATTTCTTACTTTAAGGACCATTGTAAAAAATATTCTTAACACCCAAATTTGGGGTGAATAGTCCCCCAGTCGCCCCACTGCTACGCCTCTGCACCGGACACCGCTAGAATATGGTGACTGACCATGTAAAACTACGTGCAATCTTGAGCGTTAGGGTTGAGGCCATGGATGTCAAGCATGGATGACCCAGACGGTTATCTGGGCTGAGCGGGTCACAGAGAGCTTTTTCTCAGCTAAAATGGCTTCAAAAACTTGCATAAATGCTAAAATGACATAAAAACTATTTTAACTTACACTTTATGTTCTATTCGAATCACTTTTGCAGAAAATGTTTTATTTTCATTTGATTTTCGTTGTCGTAATTTTTTCTCTTTTTTCGACTTTAAAAGTTTTTAAACCCACGAATTTGCCTTTCCATGTATGGCTATAAATCTTTAAATTAACTTTCATTTTGTTTAAGAAATAATGAGAAAAATTTTAAATATTTTTGAATCACGATCAATTCTTGAAAAATAACTTTCACAGTTGTCAGAGCGCAGATATTCTTTTTCACGTTATTTGAATTCTCCTTAATTTCGATACAACTTGAAAATAGTCTCAGAAATCGCAATTTTGATCAAGATATAATCAAGAACGACTTTAAATGATGCCAGATACCTAATCTTTTGACCAATTTAGCATATTGGTTTCTAGGAGCCACCTGGGAAGACTATTGCGAATGTCGCAAGTATGTATATGATTTGTACATATTTAAAGATGCCGTAATCGTGCTAATTATTTATTCCTGTAACTTTTTCGAGTTATGAAGTTTCTATTGCTCTCAATTTGAATATGAAGGTTCACTATTCGTTTTATTTTGAATTTTCAATAACCTGCGAGTTGATATCGAACAAGCACTTGCAGCAAAATTAACATAAACGGATTTTCAATCGCCAAGGATCATTTTAGCTCATCAAAATACATTTCAGCAAACAGAGACCTTGTCGTAAGGACTTGATTTCTCGCATTTTTATTGTGTGATATTAAGTATTTCGAAAATGTTTCATGTAATTAGGTTTCTTAGCATTTTTGGGTGAATCAGAAATTAGGTACATTTGCATTTTGCTTGAATAGATTTGTATCAATTATTAGGGTTGCATATTTGTTTCTATATATACTCGTGGTTTGACTGTAAGTTTATCGTTCGCTAATTTGATTATTTATTAGTAAATTTCTATTATAAGCGTGCTGTGGGCCCGAACGTCATCGTCAACCCATAGCAGAAGACTGATCGAGCTAGTGAATTGATCCTTAGTTATACTTAGTGAATCTAAGTCTAAGTTGAAATCTAAGATAACAAAATTTATCCTAAAATATTTCTCTTTGTCGTGAACAGTGGATTAGAACCTACATTGGTGAAATTTGTAATCAAAAATAGGATAAAGAATTAAACGTTTGCGACAAAAAATGGCACCTTTAGAGGGAAACGAAAATTATTGGAATTTGGTGCTTCAAAATAATCTGGAAATCAAAATTGAAACTTTGATGGTATAGTGAATATAATTCTTGACGCAATCGTTATAGTTGTAGACTTGCGTTCGTATTCTGTTCATTTTCGTTACATTGATATTGATTTATCGTCTGAGTGTTTATTTGTCTCAAAAGGTATTTTGATGTTTAGAAATTATTAGTTTAGATACTAGAACTTACCTGAAAGAAATAAGTGCTATATCTGATATTGCAGTCGACCTAATTGTAGTCCTTAAATCAAAAATTTAAGAATAAGTGATCATTCTTCTTGAAGAGAACTGATCGGGAAATAAATTATTATTGACCGAATGAGTGTATTCAGCAGTTTTAAAAACCTACAAGTACTGTAAGAACTCTATATACTTGGTCGATTTATTTTCCTTACATTGATTTTGAAATAGTTGACGTGTGTTCAGCAATTTCAAATAATATTTTAAAAGTCTTAGAAGGAATTATAGAATTTTTAGGATAAACTTGAAACAAAATGAATTAATTAATTAATATGAATAGTAATTCGATTTTTAAATTCGTTTTAAAATAAAATTTGATCCGCACGATGATTGAGTCCGCTCATAATAAATTAATTCAATATCTTCAAGAAATGAATCAAATAAATATGACATTTTCTATTCAATTTGTTTTGACATTCGAACATAATATTGAAAATTCAGAAAATAACGCGTATATTTTTGAAAATATGTTGAAGATAATTACAGGAGCAGTACAAACTTTGCAGACTCAGAACAGCCACAAGGATACCCTCCAACAGTCTCTTAATAATACCGAGCTAGAATCAGAGTTAAACATATACGAGTTTATGGAATTTTGTTCGAAAGAAAATAATTTTGTGGAACTTATTTTTGAAGGAAAGGAAGCATTTCAGGCACTCGATTGCTATCAATCTGAAATTAAGGATACTATTTCTAGATTACACTTAACAAACAGAGGTCAAGCTCCGTTTATTTTTCCTTGTTTATCAACTTATAGTTCAGAACTGATAGCAATGCGTATACAATTACCTAAACTTGAATTGCTCACTTATGCGGGCGATCCACTCCAGTGGATCGAATTATGGGACTCTTTTGAAGCCGCAATAAATAAACAAGACATCCCTCCTGTTAAGAAATTTAATTATTTACTAAGTTAGTTAAAACGAGCTGCAAAGAAGTCAGTCGAAGGAATGGCATTCATTAATAATCATACGTGGGCAGCATCAAAATTCTGGGGTGGGGTGTAAGATTTTTCAAAAGTCAAAAGATGGCCTTAAAAATGGTGATATGGCGTAAAAAACGCAATTTTTCAATGTTTCTCATCTAGCACTATCCATTTGCATCAAAAAATTGCGAAAAAAACAAAAAAAAATCTGAAAAAATTGAGTTCTGGGGTAGGGGGTATTTTTGCTTCTCGGGGGGGGGGGTGTGCATACCTCCCCCCAACCCCCACGCCCAGGTGTGCTTATAATACGTATAAAGACGCTTTAGAAATTTTAAAACAAAGATTTGGTGATAATAACGTTATTAAACGAGCATGTATGGAACTTCGTTCTATGCTTAAATCAACCAGTAAGACTTTCGATTTGCGTTGTGCACTTAGAGGTATAGATTGTATAACAGACAATTAAAGTCATTACATGGAGATTTAACGCAACCTGCGCTAGTATTAATGATTTTAGAAAAAATCCCAAATGATATCCTAATAGAGCTCGGAAAATTGAAAAATAATGATGATGATTGGGAAATTGAATCGTTGGATAAAAATCTGCACTCGATACTTAGTAATAGAGAGCAAGCATTTCGAATTTCGGATTATTGTGCCAAAAGAAGGCGAGTTTCGTTTTAAAATGATAATTTTCGACGATAAAAAAATCAATCAAGTGGTTCGACTGATATTTTTGCTGCTCAAACAAAGAATTATGGACAAAGAAAATTTGAGACTTTGAATATAATAGAAAATACAAAAAACATGTCAGGGAAATTTGTCGTTGTGTGTTCTGTAAAGGCGATCACTTTAATGAAAATTATCCTTAATATAAAGATATTAATCAGAAAAAGTAAAAAATTTTTGATCAGAAATTGTGTTTTTAATGTTCTCGAGCAGGTCATAGTTCAAAAGCTTGTCAGCTTAAAAAAATGTATTTACTATTCGGTGACGCATAACAGAGCACTGTGCGATAAACGTTCTATATTTAGAGATAAAAAGAATTATTTCAAAGTGTGACTAATGATGCTAATAGAAATCAATGTGTTTAGACTCCTGAAACATTAGTTAATATTCAAAGTGAAAATTTGGAGCCTCTTAGTACAGACATGTAACAAATACCGGTTACAGTATCTAGTAATGCTATGAATTCACTTTATGTAATGACGGATGGTATTACGCTCTTAAGAGCACAACTACTAGTTGGTGATTTGATTAAAAAAGAGCACAAAGTGCTTGCTAATATGTTTATCGTTACAGGAAGTATGAAAACGTACATCACGAATAAATTAAAAGAGAAATTGAGATTGGAGAATGAAAATAAAGAAATTTTGTCTCTATTCACTTTTGATTCAAAAAACCCTAAAAAAATTAAAAGTTCGTTAGACAATTTCGCATTGTATTTTCAAAATGGGTCAAGTAAAGAAATTTGTGCTAATTCTGTGCCCATTTTGACTGAAAGAATCAAACTAGCGAAGTTGAATGATATTGACCTAGAATTTTTAAAAAATAGTGGATTAATACTTCATAGTTATAATGCTAATATGACAGAACCTGGTATATTAATTGGCATGGATTATTTTTGGGAATTAATGGAAACAGCCATTGGCAGAAGTCTAACGTCTGGACTATATGCGATTGAATTAAAAATTGGACTTATAATTTCAGGAAAAAAGAATATTTATAATTGTGATTAAAATTTTAATTTTAGTTTTATAGCAGATATAAAGAATACTAAAAAACTGAAGAGAATCTGAATAACATAGAATCACTTTGGAATTTAGAATCTGTAGAAATCACAGATAATCCTGAAATTGATGATGAAGGGAATGTATCAGCGTTAGTTGATAAATAAATTAAATTTATTGATGGAAGATACTATGCGTCGTGGCCCTAAAGAGCTAATGAAATAAATCTTCCCGATAATTTTGGCTTTTGGCGAAAATCCAGAACTAATGCATAAATATTCAAAATTATTAATGAAGAGTTAGATAATTGAATAATTGAGAAGGTTTTGGAAGACAGTCATGAAACTAGAAAACAATATTTGCCTCAACATCCTCTAATTACACCTCAAAAGATGACTACTAGAGTACGTTTTGTAGATGATGCATCTGCAAAAACAAGAAATGATGCGCTTAGTCTTAATGATTGCTTATATCCTGGTCCGGCAATCACGCCCGACTTATGTGGCATATTGATAAGATTTCAAATGAATCCTATTGTTATCATAGCAGACCTCGAAAAAAGCATTTTCACAGATAGGAGTTCGTGAAAAAGATAATAACTCGATTTTTATAGTTAAAAGATATAAAAAATAAAATTTCGGATAATAATATTGAAATTTATCGTTTCTGTCGTGTTACTTTTGGCTCAAACTGTAGCCCTTCATTTTCAATACGATTTTACAACTTGATTTGTTAAAGAAAGGTACGCCAGTAGCTTTAGAAGCTTAAAAAATTTACATATTGATAATTTAATGCCTGGTGTAAAGAATAATGAAGAAGCTAAATTATCTTATTATGAATTAAAGCAAATATTTAAAGAGCAGGGTTGAATCTGCGAGAATGGAATTATAATTCATTTAAATTTTTAAATATTATGAACTATGTTGATAAGACTGAAGGAAACACTATAAAAATTCTTGGATTAGAGAAGAATCGTGATAATGATTTGATGAAAATAACGCTTCCTCCGGAAAGCACTGATATAAATAAATCATTAGAAGTATGCATGAAAAGATCACTTCTTCGACAATTAGCTTGCATATTTGATCCACTGGGATGTTTGAAGCCATGGCTATTGCAAGGCAAATTTTTTATACAAAAACTATCGAAAGAAAAATTGTAATGGGATGAAAAACTCCTGCTTGTATCAGTTAATAAGTGGTATGAAATATGCTTAAATTGGCGTCTGAATAATTCGTTTGAAATTCCGAGATTTTTTAAAAATTGATGAATTATCAAAATTTATTTTAGTAGCGTTTCTAGATGCTTCTAAAATCGCATATTCGGCAATTATTTATTTAATCCCGATAAGTTTTGACAATGAGAGGAAACGTAATTTGATATTTTCAAAAAATCGATAAGCTCGTTCACGTGAGATTTCGATCCCCGGATTGGAGCTAATGGGCACTATAATTGAAAAAAAGCAACCGAATTTGTAGAACAACAAATCGGAGTAAAAATTGATAAAAAAATATATTTTTATAGCTTCTCAGTGTTTTGTATTGGATTCAATCTATTAAGCCTCTCAGCATATTCGTTAAAAATCGTGTTTGAGAATCGAATTCATTCAAAAATTTAATATATAGATATGTAAAAAGGGAAGAAAATCCGGCAGATTTAGCGACCCGTATTTCAGTCAGAAATGAATTCTATTGCTCTGAATGGTGGCATGGACCTTCGTGGCTAATTTTGCCAACAAATGAATGGCCAAATTATGAAATTAATTTAAACGAGATAGAGGCGACTTATTTTGCTCTAACAGAAAAATTTGAGCATGAATGCGTGACATCAAATGCATTAGATGCTAATAATGAAGAGTCAATGTTTAATATTGAACGATTTTCGAATTTAAAGAAGGCAAAAAGTGTTAGTAAAGGTCCTTCGATTTATAAAGATAAAGACGATGCCAGTCGAAGTACTGGAAGTGAATGATAATTTTCTTGAAGATATAAAACGAATTGGAGCAATAGAAATGGAGGAATCAGATCTTGCTGAAAGAATATTGGTCAGAGAATGTCAAAAAAGACATTTTCAAAATATTTTAGATTCGTCTAAAAATAAAAATAGGCATTGAAAAGAATTCAATGTTCAAATAGACAATTATAAAATTTTACGGTGTTTTGGGCGGGCGTCGCACGAATTCTCAATTAGAATTTGGCGCAAAATTTTCTACTTTACATACTTCCTTCAAAAGATCATTTATCTATGCTTTTTGTAACGGAAAAACATGAAGAATTTAAAAATTTTGCAGTGCTTACACTTTATCAGCTGTAAGACGAGAATATTGAATTCTTAAAGCTAGAACGACTGTGAAACGAATTTTACGAAAATATATGCTATGTAGAAATTTTCCAGTCGGACCTTATAAACTTCCAGAATTTGCAACATTACTAAGAGAGCGAGTGACTGAATCACTACCATTTCAATTTGTTGGTTTGGATTACTTAGGTCCGTTAAATGTGAGAATCAAAGAAGATAATAGAGAAAATTTGGATTTGTTCATTTACTTCTTTAGTAATACGAGCAATTCATCTTGGAAGCGTTGATGATCTGCAAACAAAGTCTGTTTTAAATTGCGTGAGAATATTTATAGCTCGTCGGGAAAGCCTGATAGAATTATTTTTGATAATTCTCCCCAGTTTAAATCTAACTACTAATAAAGTTTTATCTCTCGTTTGGTCTACATTACAAGAAGACGGTATAAGATAAAATAGCTATTTATTCCACAATTATTGCCTTGGCAAGGCGGATTTTATGAGGGACTTACCGGCAATGTGAAAAATGCACTAAGAAAATCTATAGGCCGCAATTTATTGAATTATGATCAGTTGACATCGCAAATAATAGAAATTGAAGCTGTCGTCAATTCTCGTCCGCTTATTTATGAAACGATTGAGATAAATTCTCCTGTAATCAGACCTATCGATTTTTTGGCGCCAGCAGATTCAAAAATTGGTACTCCTCAGTTAAAGAAAAGTCATTCGTATCCTGATCTTGTTCCTGTTCTGAATTTTAGTGATGAAATTTCAGAATATTTGAAATCTAGTCAAAAAACTTCAGATTATTTTTGGAATTCATGGTATGAACACTATTCATTGAATTTGCGTGAACGTTTGAAGACTTATCATAAACATCCGAGAATAGTTTCTGAAGAAGACCCGACAAAAAATACAATTGTCTTAATAAAGGATGATAATCATTCACGGGGTCATTGGAAACTTGGAAAAATCTTGAAAGTAAAGAGAAGTCCTAATGAAAAAATCAGATCGGTAGATCTCTTGTCTACTAATCAAAAAACGACACGCAGACCTATAAACTTGTTGTTTCCTCGTGAAATCGTTCAAAATCCGAATGACAATAGCATATAAATGATACAGAGAAAGCTTCTTCTCAAAATTCAAATATATTTTCGTGCTTTTCGAAAGGAATTAATTTTAAATTGCCAAATAGTTAATGATTATGGTTCTGCTATTAATGCTAGTTGCAAATCAAGTTAATGCGCAAGTGACTAATATGTCATCTGATGATAAGTATGCTGATATAATGAACGATTCAAAAGATGATGTATTTAATTATTCTCAGACTTTTTTAGTCTCACCTGAACTAAAGATTTCTGCGAGTATAATTAAATTGTTAGAACACCCGACTGCATTAGTAAGGGAAAATAATACTAAGCTGATAAAAATACTGAATGAATGCTCGGCTTCACAAACGAGTTTTGTAATGAGTCAAGTGTGCAAGAAAATTGGGTTAGTGATAAGAAAGCGTAAACCTAGTAATTATTTGTGTTGAATATCAATTACGTGCCCTATAAGCTACATAGGAATTACTGGTCATTGTGACACTCAATGCACCTGTCCTAAATAAGCAGATGATTGTAATATTTTTGGATATAATAGGATACCACATCTGACAAAAGGAGATAAAAATAAAATTTTAGCCTTTGCTGCACCAAATATTTGTTCTTTTCTGCGAATCCTAAGCTGTTCGTCTAAGCCAATCAAAGCTGAATTCCTACAAATATTGTTATATGATGAAAATACGTATTTTGTTCCAAATTTGCAATTAGTTTATGAAAGTGGACCTAAACGAAAATTGTTATTTAAGGCTCAACGAGGCAAATCTTATACTCCATATAATCTGAAAAACCGTATTTTGAAGAAGTCAAATAAACGGAATCATAGTCATCATCTAAATTTCGAAATTACTGTGATAAGTGTACTGAATTAAATGAAAACGATAAAATCTCGCATGGGATAAAAGATAAAATCAAAAATATGCAGTAAAAATTTCATTATGAACGAAATTTCAATTAAATTTCTCCTTTAGGGGAGTATTGCGGATGTCGCAAGTATTTGAGTAATAATATTTAAAGATACAGTAATCATGCTAACTATTTATTCCCGTTTTCCGAGTTTGCAAAATTGCTTTTACTATCGATTTGAATATGAAGGTTCATTATTCGTTTTCTTTAGAATTTTTAATAATCTGCGAGTTGATTGCAAAAAAGCACTTGCAGCAAAATTAACATAGACGGATTTGCAATCGCCAATAATCATTTCCAGCTCATCAAAATGTAGTTTAGCAAACAAAGACCTTGCCGTTAGGACTTTAAATTTTGCATTTTTAGATATTAGCATTTTTTAGCTGAATTAGAAATTAGGTACATTTGCATTTTGCTTGAACAGATTACTATCAATTATCAGGGTTTTTTGCATGATTGTTTGTAGAAATACTCGTGGTATGACTGCAAGTTTGTCATTCGCTAACTTGATTATTTATTAATAAATTTCTAATATTAGCGTGCGGTGGGCTCGAACGTCATCACCGTCCCATAGCTGTCAAGACTGATCGAGCTAGTGAGTTGATCCTTAATGATACTTAGTAAATCTAAGTCTAAGTTAAAATCTAGAATAACAAAATTTATTCTAAAATATTTCTTTTTGTCCTAAACAGTGGATTAGAACTTACATCGGTGAAATTTGCGACAAAGACTGAAAAAGTTTTTGAGGTCGTACAGTGTCAAAAAAATTCTTTCAGTAGCAAAAGACCATTATTCGACGTATATTATCGAGCTCTTACCGTGAGCATACGAAAATAGGAAATATATAAGAATTTTAATTTTAATTCTAGAGAGGTTTATTGGTGGCGGAATTTAAATCATCACTAAAAACAGTAAAAAAATCTATAATATAATGCAGTTTTATTTTTAGCTTTTTTAAACTTAGTTTCATCTAGAATTTGATGAGATAAAAGCGCTCACAGCTTGTTTGCTCAGTCACAATAACATTAATTTTTATTTCAGCTTAGTTTTTTGCATACACAAAGTTGTAAAAACGATATAGAAGCACCAATATGTCCATAGCTTATGATTTTTAAACCAATGTTGTTACGTTTGAGCAAGAAAATACGATTTCCTTGTTAAACAATTTATTTTAAATTAATTAATTAAATATTTACTTAAAATTACATAAAAAATTCTAATCAAAATCATTATTAAAATTAAATAGTGTGTATGTATATTTCTCGAGAAGCAATGAAAACGATCGAAAGTTAAAGTCATGCGCAGAATGTCTTTGCAAAAAATTGATTAAAGCTGCCTAATTAAATCAATATTAATTCGATTATTTGATTATTATAAGTCGAAAAGATAACGAAAAGACGACCGACTAATATTAGACAAGGACGAAATTGAAAGTAAAGTGATCTGCTGAATAAAAATCAATAAACTTTACTTAACCATACTTGTTTTTTGTTTTGGCAGAACCTAAACGTTTTTCGTTTATATACTTTAGAAATGAAAAAGGCCAAAATAGCATGGAAGCAAAGGAGCCATTCTATGTCAGCCAAGCAAATCAAGGAAACGGTCGAAGCGAAGTTCGATAAATTTGCCGAAACAACGAACTTAATCGGTTTCAAGGAAGTCAAAGCAGCTAAATCGAACTTTTGTAAATGTTCCCTGATTCTGATTATTACGCTAGGAATTGTATTGTCGACGTGGCAGATCAAAAGCTTATTTCAAGACTATTTGCGAAACACAACAACTACAAAGATTTCTGTGTTGAACAATGAAGTCAAATATCCTCCCTTAACCATATGTTATCCGCATTGGATTTATTGGGTCGATCCGGCTAAAGTGAAGCAGATACTTTCCGGTTTGTTTGTGATCATATTCATATGTGTTCAGTTGTGAAATGACTTACAGGAATGGCTCTTATCATCATAACATATACAGCATGGGAATCTTGGGGGGCAGTATACGTGGACAGCACCGAGATTCTGGGGATTGGGTGCAATGTTTTTCAAAGGTCAAAAATGGTCTTAAAAATAGTGGTAAGGCTCAAAAACACTATTTTCCAATGTTTCTCATCGAGCACTGTCCATTGGTATCAAAAAATTGCGAAAACACAAAAAATTTTAAGAATTGAATTCTTGGGAGGATATTTTTGTTTCTGGGGGTGAGTATTTAGCCTTCTGAAAGTTGCATACCCCTAAACCCCCCACCTATCCCCACGCCTATGTGTTTGAGTCTGCAACATGAAATTTTTAAAAGTGTTTTTTGGGTTAAAAATGATATATATACACGTCAAAAACACTTTTTCCGACGTTTGGAGCTATAGTCGTTTTTTCTAGAAGATGGAAACATGAAATTTTGAAGCAAGCAGAGTAAATTGAACAAAGCGTAGTCAGAAAATAATAATATATATGGTGCGAAGTGCCGAAAGTTCGTCAATTTTAAGTCAAAACTTGGCTGAAAATGCCTGAAGAAAACACAAGACAGTGATTTTTTCTGCAAAATCGACAGTTCGGGGAAGGTCCTTTTGTTAGAGGTCATAAGTCATTCAGAGTAGCAATTGATGTGGCAAAAAGCACAAGTTTTCGACGTTCCTATATATGATTGGCTTCAAAAGATCGTGAAAATCGAAAAATTCTCAAAATCTAATTATTAGATCCTCTCGATTCTTAGTGTCGTTTTGAATTCTGAGAAGTTCAGACCCCAAACCCCACGCCGTTATCTGGGCGCCGTCTCCACGTTTTCGAAAATCCTGGATATGCTGACTATGCTTATGGTGATAATTAACGTATTGATAATTAATAAGTAATAATTTCTCATTAATTAATAATTTTGATTAATAATTAATGTGCAGGGAATAAACCAAATGGAATGAGCAAGGATTCATTTTTGTATGCAATGTCGTACATGGAACTCGTTTTCACGATGAATCCGCAATACGACTTAGACAGAGCTTATGCTGGCATTGTGAGATTTCTGAAGATTAATTACGGCGAAGCAACGGTGGAGAAGTTGATTCAATTTTATCACTCGATTTCGCTGGACAGGCCATTTAGTCTCACTTGGGTCAATGCCGAATTCAATTTTAAGAAACATTTCTTAGGATATCAGGGAAATCGTTATTGTTACACGGCTGGTATAAACATAAGATCGGGGTATGGTTTTTTTTCGTTTACTGTAGAAAAATGTTTTTTATAAAAAAAACTTTTTAAATAGTTTTAGTGCGCATCATACAAAACGTTGACAACCGAATTCACGGAAATCTTACCATAGGTGGGCAGCACCAAAATTCTGAGGGTTGCAAGATTTTTCAAAAGTCAAAAAATTGTCTTAAAAATGGTGGTATGCCGACAAAATACCGTTTTTAACGCTGGGTGTTTGGTTCTTGGGGTGAGGGTATTCGGCCATCTAGTGAGTGCAAACCGCCTAACCCCCTCACCCTCACGCCCGCGTGTGGATCTAACCCTTTTACGCCGACATGCGGATACATAGAGCATCAGTGGCGGAGCAAGATTTTCTGACAGGGTCGAAACCTCGAATTTTTCTGACAGCGTCAAATAATTTCAGAAAATCCGTGCTTAAAGTCGCTTTTGTTTTCGAAGGCCAGCAGCATCAATTCTTATGCGAAAAACGTTTCAATGAACAATCCGTAAAATCAGTGCGAAAATCCGCACATTGCGCCGAGTGAGTAGTCGAAAAATTATTCCGAGGAACATAAAAACTTATTTCTGTACGAAAACTACTCTTTTGACGTACAAATAGGGCTTTTAGAGCGCCATGAAAGTCAGTAAATATTATAAATGAGTATTCATCCGCGCTTGCATATCATGACCGATGTGGGCCCAGTTGCACCAAGGCTTTATAAGTGATGTCAACTTACAAGTCCACCTAAAAGCCAGTTACAGCGTTGCAACGACTTTTTAACACGCTAAATTTATCACTAGTATACTAGTGAATTGGGTTGCAACAAATTTTCTATTATCCTTTTTCCAGAAGCTTGTAAATAAAAAAGCGTTTTTTTCTACAAGGCTCGAGAGGACGGTATAAGATAAGTTAGCGTTCCATCTTTAAGCCAAAGGGATGAAAATCATAATAAACATAAAACACAGTTTTATTCTTCTGCATAAAGTTATCATCAAAATTAAGTTTAGAGGCTCTTAAGATTATTCCGGCCAAAATCGACCTTGGACGGGTTTGGAGCAGTTCAGATTTCCGGAAAATTTTTAATATAAATCGAAAAATCATTCAAATTTCGCACTAGAATTAGGAGAGCCCTTTTGAAAGCTAATTTTTAGGATAAGCTACAACAATGTAAATTATACTAAGTGTTTTTCTTCAATTTTTGCCTACAAATATCCCATTTTAAATTCAATCAATGTATCTCCTCTTAAATAAAGACCTAGGGCACAAGCGCTTGCTTGATGAATTACATATGTGGGTTTTTCTATCGAAATATGTACCGCAGGCTTTCATTATCAATTCCTTTTAATTCAGCTATTAACCATTCAATTTTTGCAAATATTCAACTCTTTCGTTGATATTTGACAATCCATATCTATTCCTTAAGTTTTGACTTCTAAATGTTTGTGACTGGTTCATATCTAAAGAAAGTGTATTTTCAGGCCTATTGGCAGTCACATAATAATAATAATGCTTTATTCAAACCCAAAGGTACAATACAATGTTAAGAATAATACTTAAAATTGTATTGTACCTACGGGTTTGAATAAAGCATTATTATTATTATTTTATATGACTGCCAATAGGTCAAAGAATACACTTTTCTTAAGTTTTATCATCTGTCCTTGTTGTCAATCGATGTCTTTGTAACATTAGATCTACATAACAATATTACTAATGTAAAAAATATTCGATTTAGCGGGAAACATGAAATCAGTGTTTTTGCCATACAGTCACCAACTTTTCTTCTCAGCTATGCGTAAGGACGTCTTTTAAGCATATCACCCGATACAAAAAAATATTTATATCTGCTCTTTGATATTTTAGAGTACTTTATCCAAGAGTCTTTTTCATATTCATTGATCTCAAAATAATGATAATTGACTTCTTAAAAGCTGCTAGTTGACAAGCGTTTGTTGCAACCCAATTGATGCAGACTAATAAAAAATTTTAATTAGCTGGTAATCATCTACAAGTTAGCAAAACTAGTATTCTACTTATAACTTGTAAATTGTAACTGGTAGCTTGTAACTTGTAACAAGTAACCAGTAGCGTTTCAATGCAACCGCTTTAGTATAGACTTGTTAAAATTTTTTTACAAGGTTGTAAGTGGTTATGAATTACACAAGTCGTTGGTGCAACTAGGCCCTGGTGGTATCAGCACCCCTAAGCCAGCGCTATAACTTGATCAATGGTTCCAATGGAAAGGCCTGTTAAATTTTAATATGAAATGGTATGCAGAAGGCGATAGAGCTAGATGGCTGTATCTGCTGCATTTACGCGTGTATTTACAATGTACAACACAAGCAATGCAACAGTTAAAAAGTGGCTGGGAGTGACAAAATTAAAGATCAATCTTTGTGGCAATGCATGGCATCGATTTCAAGCAGGATGAAGTATGAATGGAATTCGGAACCACGGTCCGATACGGCAAGGCACGGCAGCATGCCATATCCTGCCGGATTTGTGCCGGACACTGCCGTATCCGACATGAGTCCGGCACGATCCGGTATGCCGTGCCGTGTGGCGTCGGACGAAGGATAAATCAACCAGCCAGCCAATAATAAAATATTAACAATAATCAATAAGCACAAAACGACAACTAAAATATTCGGGCTGCTCTTGCTGCTATCAATCGGAAGATATGTCTTTTCAATAGCAGCCAGGCCGGTCTGGGGTCAGCCAGACAGCTTTTGTGAGCTAAAGTGGTCATCAAAGTTGACGTAAAGATAAAACGGTGTAAAATAAGGTTGACAGTTTCTGATTTATTCCAAGCACTGAAAAAGATCGCACTGTTTCCATCTATATAAATCGATAATTGAATTGCTTGATTTCCATCCAACCTGAGCATTACTGCATACGAAACTCTCAAACCTATTTTTTATACAATCTGCCAAAACATCGTTTCTACAAATTGTTATTATTTTCTTTTATTATCGGTTTTTTATCAAACCTTTGCAACACATTCTACTGGAGAAAGTATAGTCGTGTGCTCTTAAAAAATTAGCCTCGCATTGACGATCGATTTCGTACTAAATCTCTTAATTGACAAATTTTTAAACTTAGTGATGATCCGATCGCTGATTATGAATTAAAATTCGACTTTGACAATGGTTTGACGCCGGATTTCGAACCGTACGTCGGAAAAGACGAAATCAGATTCTACACTGTCGCCGCCTTTGTTCACCAGGCGGGCTATTACGTAATAATTTTACTTCAGGCATTTAACTTATTTATTGATAGAAAATAATTCACATATTCGAAGGAAGGGGTTCGAGGAAGGCTCGGATCTAGATCTGAGCACACTGGCGGATCAGTCAAGATAAATCGCGAAAACGCATCTGAAATCAACTTTTGTAGGTCTATCGGTTTTCGAAAAAACAGGATATGAACTAGATCAATAGATCTGTTTTTGTAAATTTTATCTTGATTGTGAAAATTGTTGCTTTAGTACCACTGGATCAGTTAGAATTTCAAACTATCTCCCACGATATATTGGAAATTTTATAAATAATGAGTCCTTCATGAGAAATTTATAAAAGGTCAATTTCAATAATCTTTTGATGGGTCACACGCAGACGTGTTCTTTAAGAAGGGGGTTGGCGGGTTTGACCCCTGCTTAGAATTGCAACTGAGCTTTCGCAAAAATGGCTGCGACCCCAGATTATCGATTTTTCTGTAAAAGTTGGAAAAAGTTTGTAAAAAGTGTGTCATTTTGAGCGTTTTTAGCCTATTTTTGACTCAAAAATCTCAAATTTTTGGCATGACTATATTTTGTTCAATTTCCAAATTTTTTAAAAATTTTTAAGGATTTGTTTTCGTTTTTATGTTCTAGAAAGAACGAGTGCCGTCTAAAACGTTCAAAAATCGTGTAGTTGACGTGTATCCATCGTTTTTTAGTACAAAAAAGACACTTCTTAAAAGTTTTTGGGCCTCCCCCAGAATTCCCATGCTGTTTATGTATGGTCACACACGAGCACAATCGATCATTACCTTTGTGTGTGTGTTTTTTTTTATTATAGGAAAGATTTCGCGCTGTGTAGTACCCACACAGGGGAGCGCTGTTGTACAAAAAGTTAAACGAGTGAGGGGTGTTTACAAAATAAAAGAAAACGAAATAACATATTTTACAGATTATAAGTAATTATATCCATTTTCAAGTTCTCACAGCTAGCTAATATAGAAGATGCAAAAATTTCACTATTTTCCTACCGAAAAGAAAAAATTCCCAGTTTATTTCTAATTATCTCCATTAATGAATTTCTATCTATGATTATTTCCCGTAATTCCGTAGAAAAAGATATGACTGTTTATAATCTGTAGAATTTACACGTTAATCACATAAATAAATGTAAGAATCACAATTTCATCGCTGAAAATGAGTAAGTATTAGAACACTGAATCACGAAATCAATAAGGAGTAAATTTAGGCACTTTCAGTTCATAGATTAACACTTATTTAAATTCGTCATATAAAATGCGTTTTATTTCATTTGGTATCCGCCTGCAATTAGTGCGCCTCCACCATTTTAGATAATTTTTTGTCACTGACGCGAAATTTCTCCACGCGTCAATAATTTTATTATTTTTTTCTAAATCATTTCTTGTAATCCAAACGCACGTTTGAGCTATTTGTATCAGCGCATTAACGCCCGTTTCAATCGGTTTATTTGGCGACAAAAACCCAAAAATTTTATTTTCTTTGTCTAACCGTATATTGATGCGTAAAAACATGTCGGAAAATTTTTGCCAAAAAATATTTACGCGCTCACACTCAATAATCGCATGCATATTCGTTTCTTTCTCATTTCGTCCAAGAGAAAGGCAAAATTTACAATCCGGGGAACCCCGTTTTTCCATTTTGAGACCCGGTGACGCGTCTGTAACGCATCATTAACAAAACAATAATGAACATCTTTCGCGTAACCCTTTATTTGTTTTAGAAACAGAAAATCGCAATAGGACTCGAATCGAACGTCAAAATGCAAAATATTTTTCCATTTTAACAAAAAACGATCGTAGTTTGGCTTGCAAGCCCGACTAATTATCGTTTTGTATAAAAATTTTGTAGAAACTTTCTTACGTTCGTAAAAATTATCGTACAAACGAACATGTGTATCGTTTGAGTCGAATTTGTGTTTATCTTCAACGTGCAGTAATTCTTTATAAAAGGCGGAAAAATTTCTAAATTGATCTCCTTTTGAATCGAGCAATTTCACAACCGCGTATTTTACCATAAAAAATCGAACCAAGTTCGATCCTCAGACGTACGCAGTCTTGCCAAAAACATGAGTCTTAAAGCTTCGACTTTTTTCTCGACATTTTCAAATCCTATTCCGCCAAATTTCTTACAGTTTTGTATGACGTCTTGCTTAATTTTTGGCTTTCTGGCAGGATACCACAAAAATTTTTTTGTCGCATTATTCGCCAGCTTAGTTATTTTCTCAGGCGGCTTGATAAAAGTTGCAACATACCAGAATTTCGAGAAAAAATACGTGTTAATAAATTTCGCGCGAGATTCTAACGAGAACTCACAATGCGGGGAAGAATTAATGAGCTTATGTAATGTATTTTCTACTGGTTTATAGTTTGCCGTCTCGGCAAATCCGGCCTTGTTAAAAATTATTCCGTAAATTTTTAACTCATCAACCAAAAACCGTTCGTATTCCTGAGGGACACCTATATTATCATCCCTTATCACCAAAATTTGCGTTTTCTCTCCGTTTAACATTGTGCCACTCGCTTTTTGAAAAATTTCGTATTCTTCGAACACTTTTTTTACCGATCTAAAATCTCTCAGTAAAAAATTCGTGTCATCAGCGTAATTGCTAATTTTCACCTTTTCGTCCAACAATGAGATGCCAACAATGGAATCATTCTTTCTAAGCTTATTACAAAAAACTTCGGCTGCTAAAACGTATAATATTGGTGATAAAGGACAACCTTGTCTGATGCCCCTTCCAATTTCAAAAGAAGCGGAAATAAATCCATTTACCAGTAAAGAAGAATTGACTTTACCAGGTTTATAAATCATTTTAATCATGTTTCTAAATTTTCGAGGAAAATTAAAATATTCTAGCGATCGATGCAAGAAAGGCCATTCGATCACATCGAACGCTGATTTTTGATCCAGAGATAAAATTAATCCAGACAATTTTTCATCATTTGTTGCCAAAATGGAAGTATAAACTGTGAAAATTCCGTCTCTTATATTTCTGCCGGGTATAGCGCAGGTTTGGGCTTGGTTAACCAAATTCGGCGTAAAAAGTTTCATCCTATTATATAAGACTTTTGCAAAAATTTTATAGTCTACGTTGAGCAAAGTTATCGGCCTCCAGCTACTACGAAGTGCCCGATCCCCTTTTCCTTTATATATTTGACTAATTATGCCGTAATACATGGAGGCCGGTAACTCCTCCCTGGCGCACATGCTGTTGTACAATTTGCATAAAATTGGCACTAAATTTTTTGAAAATTGCTTATAAAATTCGGCAGATATTCCGTCACTTCCGGGGGATTTTTCCGGCTTAAGTTCCTTAATAACCGTAAGAACTTCCTCCTCTCTTATCTCCGTTTCTAAAGTTTCGTGATTTTCATCATCAATTCGGGGCGAAGCTCCGCACTTCATAAAATAATTAACCGCTTGCAAATCTACCCCTACTTCGGACATCAGTTCCGAATATTGGGTCCTAAATTCGTTTAAAATGTCGTGTTGATCAAAAATTTCGGTTCCGTCCGCTTTTTTAAGACTCGTGATAAGTCTTGAAATAGCGGACGATTTTTGAGCCTGTTTTGCTGTTATCATAGTATGCCTGTCGGAAACAATATTCTGATAATGCGTTTTATGCAACCGAGAATTGATGTCATCCCACTCGCATTGCCTAACTTTTTCAACCTTATCCGCCAGCTCATCCTTCAAAAAAGGATTATCTGGAAAGATTGCAATTTTTTCCTTCAAAAAATTCATATCTTTCTCAAGAAAAAATCGTACTTTTTTCTTACGTAGAGCAACTTCGATGCTAATTTGCTTGCACTTTTCAGCTATTTGATCTTTTAACATTTCCCATTCATTCGGAAGAACGCGGCCTGCGGCCAGCATACAAAATTTTTGTAAAATTTCTAAAATTGCAAGTTTTAACTCCTCATTATGACTTAAAAGTAGCGCGTTCACTTTCCAATATGACGGCCCGGTTTTCAGTGCGGCACGAAAATTGAAAGAAGCGACTACCACTTTATGTTGCAAAAAACTTACGTCAAAAACTTTCTGTTTCACCAAATCTTTCATAAGATTTATCGTGCAATAAATTCTATCGATGCGCGACATACTGCGCTGCGTGGACGTAAAAGTGAATTGTTTTTCGTCATTTTTTGGTTTAAAAATATCGCTCAATCTTAACTTTTGTTTAACTAACGCAAATTCAGCATGACCCGCTTCCGCCCGTCTTTGCTTAACGGGGAAACGATCCACCTCCGGATCCTCCACAAAATTAAAATCACCTGCCATGACTATTTCAGGGAAAATTTCGTCCTTTCCTAAAATTCGTGTCTTTAATATGTTGAAAAATTGCAATCTTTCCTCTCTTTTGGCCGGTGCATAAAGTCCGATGAAAGCAATATCTGCGCCTAGAGTTCTTAAATTAAAAGCCAGACATCGCCCGCCAACTTCAAATAATTTATGGACTTGTTTTATTTGTGTTGCCTTGTTGATTAGAATCGATAACCCTGCGTAATGTTGCTGAGAAAAGCTGTGAAATATACGAAAATTTCTTTCGAAAACATTATCGAAGAAAAGAGCATCGTGTCGCGCGTAAAAATGGGTTTCCTGCAATACGACTACAGAAAAACGTTTAATAATTTCAAAAACGTCAATTATTTTCGTTCTCTTACTCTTAAACCCTCCTACATTCAAGGTTACTATAAAAAAATCTGTTGCCATCATCTTTGCTGCTCATAGGATGCTAATCTATGAACCCTTCAATGAGAATGATACAAATATACATTACTAAATAGACGTCCGTTTGCCGGTAACGTTCTCCTCCCCCGGGCTCGTCCGCGCCCTTTTTCGCAATTTTTCCAAATCCGACGGGTTGGGCAAAGCGCCAATTTCTCCCTGATAGGTCGGATCGGCCATCATTTTATCCCGTAATTCCGTCAATAAGGCTCCCATCGCGTTTTCGCCGCGCCATCGTTTTGGGTCCTGAATGTTTTTGTCGGTTTTTTTAAACCGACGCCCCAAAACAAATCTTAGGGGCTCGCTTCAACCAATGTTTTCGGGAAAGAGGCAAAGAGGAAATGTCGCAGTTCGGGATGTTGGGCGTATTTCGCTCGATTCGCCTCCAATAATTTTCCCTTCGCGAATTTTCGCCATCAGCATAATCTCGTCTACGGCATCATTTGCCATATTTTCGTATCTTCCCGTCCGGGCTGCAATGCTCGCGTAGGTTTTCTCGATCTGGTTTCGCCGTGCTTCTTTGCAATCCTTTGCAAAATATCCTTTTCCCATGCAATTCCTGCAAAAAGGGGGCATTTTCGGGTACCATATGGTTAATTTTTTTGCCAATTTGCATGTATCGCTGCTGTACCATGCGAATCCAGGTATTTCCATAGAAACATCCTGTTCAACAATTACGGATCTACCACCGTTTCGAATATCCGTATCTGGGTAATTAAGCCACCTCAAGTCAGATTTGGGCTTCAATTTTAGCGTATTTTCTATGTAAAACGCAACTTTTTCGTTTTTTTCTGTAAACGGTATGCCATATAAGTAAACAGTTTTGTCCCTTCGAATCGGCTAGGGACGTTCCACGATACATTTCACACTAAAAATCAATAATCCATTAGCCGCGGCCAATTCTCTTGCCTCTTTCCCACCGAAAACTAACTTCATAATATTCGGTGCCGATTTGAAAATGTACAAAGGTTTAATATCCACCGAATTTGACTTCGCAATCGATTTAATTATTTCATTGAAATTTCGATCTTCCAGTCTATTGCGATCCAAATTTAAAAATCCTGTAAAGTTCGTAACATCATATCCTCCCTCTGTCGTTTCCGTATCAGAATCTATTGGCGAATCATCAATTCCATCCGTCATTTTTCGGTATTCAAAAAGTAGTAACCAAATATTTTCAATACAAAAAAAGGAATAATACACTATAGGGTTCGCACACACACGCAGTGAATAGCAAAATTTTATTACCAATAAGAAACAGGTCAAACCGACTGACCTGTGTGTGTGTGTGTGTGTGTGTGTGTGTGTGTGTGTGTGTGTGTGTGTGTGTGTGTGTGTGTGTGTGTGTGTGTGTGAGTGTGTGTGTGTGTGTTGTGTGTGTGTGTGTGTGTGTGTGTGTGTGTGTGTGTGTGTGTGTGTGTGTGTGTCCGTATTTTCGCATATATAGTCATTGTGTTATATTTCTTCATGACATTTTGGGATCGCTTTTACCTTGTTGTTTACAATTTTTTTATCACATCGAAGAAGTCTTTGCGGAAGATGTTGAAAATAAATTTTGATTTCATTCAGAGATTCTTGAATCTTCGGAAATATGGGTGGGTCATTTAAGCACGAAAGCGCGAGGTAGCTACATGGTTTTAGAAGCCCAGAATTTGAAAAAGCGTATTTCGCTCTACCACTAATTTGTCGACCCTTTCACCTGATCTTTGAAAATGTTTACAACCAGCCCAGACCACCAGACTTACGCTCCGACCTATTTGTGCATTATCCAAATTACAGCGAACCAATCCTGCGTGTTTTCGTAAATTTATTCTTTCCCAGGTTTATTCACATTCAAAGTTTTAATAATTTTTTATAATTTTTATTCATTAATTTCTTCCTTCAATTGATTTTTCTATACAAATGTAGAAATTATTCACCACCATTCCTGCATCTGTATAGAAAAATGTTGACCGTTAAAAATTTAAATTTTTCGTTTTGTCAGATTTATACTGATCCGCATTTTACAGGAGTTGCTCGTTGATCACGAAAAGTCAACAAAGTCTCTCGAAGTGTCGCCCATGATTTACGTAACGGGAACATTCGTGTACACGCTACTGGACGCCCAAAGTTATCAGTACATTATATTTATGCGGGGGCAGATTGTTTCATTGGCTGACAGGGTGCGACCAGAATAAGCCGGCTGACGCTCTTCCGTCCGAAATTACTCGCTGCATGTGAGCAAGAAGTCATTGTGTCTAAAAATGGTTAAATCTGAGAGAGGGCAGAATCCTGATGAGCATCTACGACATTATGGATGCCGGATAGGGCGGAAATTGGCGGACGAGATACCAAAAAAATCTTCTCTTGTTGTCTGCTCGATTCTGGGAAATGCGGTTGGATTCTGGCGTCTAAAACCATCGAGTTACTACCACACCTGGGCGTGGGTTTAAGGGGGGTATGCACCCCCCCCAGAAACCAAAATACCCCCCCAGAAATCAAAATACCCCCCCAGAA
Source organism: Mermis nigrescens (assembly GCA_036768485.1). Lineage (NCBI taxonomy): Eukaryota > Metazoa > Nematoda > Enoplea > Mermithida > Mermithidae > Mermis > Mermis nigrescens. The sequence continues at coordinate 4,167,924 of JAVLUZ010000152.1, read as the reverse complement.
TTCAATTTTTTGAAAATTTTTTTCGCTTTTTCGCAATTTTTTGATGCCGATGGATAGTGCTTGATGAGAAACGTCGAAAAATGGTGTTTTTATCACCATACCATCGTTTTTAAGGCCATTTTTTGACCTTCAAAAATCTTGCACCCCCCCCCAGAAATTTCTTGCTGCCCACGTATGGTTACTACGGCTTTTTTCATGTCCAAAGCCAAAAAACGGACAGTAGTAAATCATCTGATGTTAGCTTTGCGAAAAAAGATCATTGTCCTAGCTAGCCATTCTTCATTCATCTGAAGAGTCACGTGTAGACATGCGCCTTGGAGTGATTTGGAGTCAAGACCGCAAGAACGGAAAAGTTTGTAATTTTTTCGGGGAAAATCAGGCAAAATAAAGACTGAAATGGGCGCAAATTGAAAATTTTCTTCAGAAATGCTTTAAATTGACCAGAAAGTGTTTAATAAAGTGGTCTTGGCGCTATTTCAGCGCTTACACCAGTTGTTATGGTCCTCTGGGCCCAGCTTAATATTTTACCCCTAGACTGGCTGACCCCACCCCAGATCGGCCATGCTGTGCATTTATGGTCACAACGACCATAGATGCATGGGGCCAACCAGAGAGCTTTTTATAGCCTTAATAGTCATGAAAATTGCTGTAAACAGTGTTCAGTCATAATCGACAATATCTGGCTGATTTCGATATATTTCGCCGTAAACTTTTGATTTCCGTCCGTCCTTGTTCTCAGCTTTCTTAATTTTACATACAATTTGTGCTTTGTCCTTCTGGGTCTAAACTACGCAAAACAATTTTTCCAGGGCTCCTAAACTTCAATTTTTATCGCTTCTTTCCTGATTTTACGTAATTTAGACTCATCAGACACTAAGAGTCTAGATACTGTCTGCACGTGAAATTGTCTAGATCCCCAAATTTGTTAACGCTCAAAGCCGATTGTTCTCATTCCCTTATCGCATTTATACTTCGCATTACAGCCAAAAAAACCTTTATTATTTTATTCTTATTTAATGATTTTCAGAGCAACTTGCCGCTTACTTGAATTGTTAGGGCCTGTCAATTCGACTGAAATGAGCTTTCGAGAGTATCCGGCCATCGTTGACCCACCGAGCATAAAATTAAGCCAATTGTGTCGCAGAAAATTTTTCTCGACTCGCAAAGTGGACAACTATCCGTTGATGTTCAAATGTCCAAGTGGTATTGATCGAAACGATACGCTGAGTGATATTTACACGGCTGAATTTAGTAAATTTCGCCCAATTTTATTAATAGATTATCAAATTTCCGGAAAATAAATTTTGGGATTAAGCCAATTTTTTATGCGTGACCTGTCAGGTTCTGTGCGAGGAGCTTAGAAAAGTAACACTTAGGCGTAGAGATGTGGACCCCAGAATCCAAAAGGCTTGAATAACACCGGTCCGGAGTTTTTTTAATTTTCGAAATGTTTAATTCACCAAAAAGTTAGGATTTTTTTTCTCTTGCACTTCTTTAACATTAAAAATTTTTAAACTTTCCAAAGCGCTTGGAATTCGGGCACTTCTCATATGTAAATATAGGGTCGACTGCTAATCCCCATACTTGTCGATTTTCCAAAAAAAACTAGCGAAAGTGCGCTTTTTGAAGCGCACTTTTTGCTATGTTGTGCGCGCCTAAAATGCATTATTCTTTTTTTCACACTATGTCCAATTGGCTCGAATTTTATCTCATGTTTTTCGTTTTAGGAAGAAGGAGCACCGTAACGTCAACAAATAGTGTTTTCGACGTATACCCTCCTTCGTTTTAAGCCTAGAAAGGCCATTTTTAAAAATTTCTGACACTGTCTCTTCCAGAATTCCTATGCTTACATTGCATGGTAGTCATTTTATGAGGACTTCCTTCAAGTCAAAACCTCCCGAGACCTTAATATGAATTTTTCAAAATTTTCAGTCTTTTTCGCAATTTTCGGGTACTAACACGATTGTATTAGAGGAGAAACGGTTGAAAATGTTGCTTCTCACGCCCAGCCGCCAATTCTATAGCCTTTTACAATTAAAAAATCAATCGCTTAGGATCTCTTTTCATTCAGAGTGCGGGCGATGATCGTGGTGGTGCGATCCACTTCCTTAACTTTTAAGTTTTTAAGAAAATAAAAGTGGCTACAAAAGCATTCTAGCTAACACGGCAAAAGTGATATTCTACAATATGTTGAGTCATACGGGAGACCTAAGCCGTTGTTAAGCCACATTACTGTATCATAATTTTAACCGACTTTTGTAGCCCGATTCTTGCCGACAAAATTAAATGAAAACCGCAGACCTAAACGAAAACAAGACTATAAATGCTTTTTTTAATCTTCTATTCCTTGAATGGAGAGACTTATTTTCGCTTTGGCTGCAGGGTGAACGCAACAAATTTTACCTCTCCATCGAATTATAATCAATGTGCGACGAATTGTACGCGTTCCTGCCAACAATGGATATTCGAAGCGTCGGTGAGGAGAAATATCAGACCAGAAATATTGAGAAATACCAAAAATAATTTCGTTCGACTGGTCATACAGTATCCCCATCAATCGACCATTTTGGTGACGTCCGAAGTCCCGTCCTACACAGTAATGACCGTGTTGTCAAACATAGGCGGTTCGTTGGGCCTTTGTTTGGGCGCCACGTTATTTTCGTTCGTTCAAATCGTCTGGTTTTGTTTTTGCACTCGTTTCGATAAGTATCTCGGCTCGAGAAATTTGTGAACGAATTGTTACATGCGCGTACATAGCCGTGCTTTTAGGGCGTCGAACTGGGCGGTTCGCCCAATTCGTCGCTAAAAATTTCGGGGCATTCGAAAAAGAACTGTTTTAGGCGTTCTTAATGCGGCATACCATAACTGGCGAACACGTTAGTTTATGACGGATTTTGGATTTAGGAATTCCGAGCAGAAAAGTTACATTTAAATTAATTTATCTTCATATTTTACCGCGCACATCTGGTAATCCAATTGTCAATGCGTATTGCTTTTTATGCTCAAGATTTTATGCTACAATTGTACAATCTATGATCTATGATTTTATGGTTGCAAGTATACCAAGTTCAACTTTGTAACATTTTTTCAGCAGAAATTGAAACAAATTTGTTGCTCAGTGCATGGCTGAATACTATTATGGTGTTTTAATTTGCCTTTTCCTTTTTTTGATGACATGATGCGCGAGTGAAGATCGTTTGAAAAATTAGCGCTGTTTTTCCGGTCACTCCTAGGATGCAACCTGCTTCATCAAATTCCATCCCCAATGCATTTTTTACCAAAATTTTAAACCGATTCGCACTGCCTTTGACAACTTTTCTGTATCATATATGTACATATATAACAAGCATGAGAAGTTTCACGAGATTTTTGTAGAGTTTGAAGGAACAGTTGGAACAAATTTTCATTTGAAATAAAAATTTGAGATAATCTCTCAGGAGCCGATATGCACCTCATCTCATATCATATGAAGAATTGTAGTAATCGATAGCTAATCTTATTGATCGAAAAGCCGGAAAAGTTAATTTGAAATGAACTGCTTCATATTTCAACTACCAAATCCTTGATGCACGAGAATGGTTTACCACGAAAATCCTGCAATAAGCGTCCATAAAGATGCTTACTTTATACAAATTGAACTTTTGAGGGCCGCTAAAAGCAGCTTCGTCCAGGGCCGCTAGAACCTTAAGCACGGTTCTGATCAACACGTAGGGCGTGGGGGCGAAGGGGCTGCGTGTGTACACCCCACCACACCTTGGCGTGGGGGTTTGGGGGGTATGCAGCCCCCAGAAACCAAAACACCCCCCCCCCCAGAAATCAAAATACGCCCTTCCCAGAATTCAAATTTTTGAAAATGTTTTTCATTTTTCCCGCAGTTTTTTGATGCCAGTGGATAGTGCTTGATGAGGAACGTCGAAAAATGAAAGCTGTTTATCACCATGCCACCATTTTTAAGGCCACTTTTCGACCTTCAAAAAAATATCTCCGCACCCCCCCCCCCAGAATTTTCTTGCTGCTTACGATTGCACCCCACCCCCAGAAGGCCAAATACCACCCGAAAATCTAAATAACCCAGAGACTTCTATTTTTAAATTTTTTCTGTTTTCTGCAATTTTTTGATGCTAATTGATAGTGCTTGATGAGAAATGTTTTAAAAAAATGTGTTTTTTCGCCATACCACTATTTTACGACCATGTTTTGACTTTTGGAAAATTGCGCCTCATAGAATTTGGTGTTGCCATGTCACCTATGGTGCTGATGCTAATGTAAACCATGTGATATTATGCAGATTTAGTCCGGAAAAATTTTCTGGGCAAAATAAGTTTTCCGAGTTTGAAAATGAGGGGTATGCGTCAGGAAGACAATTTCTGGCCTTCCAAAAGCGGTATCGAGTAATGGGTAGGCGGCCAGCTCCTAAATTCTAAGGGGGGGGGGGGGTACAATATTCTTTGAAGGTCAAAAATGGTCTTAAAAATGAGTGGTATGGCCAAAACGACACACCATTTTTCAATGTTTGTCATCGATCGCTGTCCCCTCCCCAGAATTCAATGTTCAAAAGTTGAATTCTGGAAGGGGTTTTTGGTTCCTGAGGGGATGTGTATTCAGCCTTCTAGGAGGTGCATACCCCAAAGCCGTCCCCACGCCAATGTCCGTGCAAATCTCCGCTCGGATATTCCCAGCCTGAACAAGTTATAAAAAGTGCACCTATTGGGCAAATTGGTCTCAATAGATTAAACCGTACTGACTTAAGCCGGGGACGTAAATAAGCGCAATCCACGCTTTGCCTTTGCGTTTTGCCCGCTTTCATCGACTTTTGTATAGTTTTTTCATGTTGGTGTTTTTGAGTGTTAGCTCGATTTTTTTGTCTTTCAATATATGCTTAAAACGTCTTTCCTATCTTTTAGCGCATTTTCTTTTTTTCACCATGTATGTGTTTTGTTGTCGAAGCGATTGAAGTTAAATTGAACGGAAAATATGGTTTGCAAATGATTACTCGGCACGAAACGTTAAAAAGAATAAGTTTGTTGCGCCGGAAATTTGCTGAAATCAATTAGAACTGCATATTTCCTGAGGTTTTTTTTGAAACAAATGCTTGACTGCATTTTTGCATGTGATATTTCACGTCTGTTTATATTATCTATTGAAAAGGCTAATGCTGTTTGACGTTTCTTGCATGGCTTACTAAACTGTACACATTTGCAATTGTGCACCTATGTATATACATACATATGTGCTTTGTCATAGAGGAGGAGGCGCTAATTCAATAAGGATAATCGAACACGGGAAAGGTTTGCTTGAAGCTTTCTACTATGTGAAAAAAAAGTTCCTCCCATACTAGCGGAAAATTTTCACACCCTCAGAATAGTTGGAAAACGTGGATGAAAATTTGATCAATTTTCCGTAATTTGACACATTTTCCGAACTTTTGTCTTCGAGACCGGTCATTTGAAGCGTATCAGGTGAATAGTAGTGAGTAATGAGCAGAAAGCCAATGCATGCATATTTCTGATATGAGGGGTCAATCGCTACGCTGGTCTAAACCGAACCTGAAGGCGTAGAGGTTGCATTCTATTTGGTGAAATTTAGGCTGTTGTAGGGAAAATAAGGCAAACAAAGGCTAAAAACAAATGAAAATTGAAAACTTCCTTCAAAATTGCTTCAAATTGACCAGAAACTGTGTAATAACGTAGTTTAAAGAGGTTTCTTAGCGCTTATAATATCAGTTTATCAGGTCATTTTGGCACGGAAAAGCTTGGTACGGTACGGTCTTCGGACTATAAAACGTGCTTTGCATCACTCGATTATAACATTCCCGATAGATATCCCAAACTGTAGCTAAATCCCAAAAAGTCACCGTAAATGAAACCTGATCAATAAAATTCAAAAAGCTGCTGAGGTAGCAGAACACCTTGAAAATCAAAAAGTTGTTGGAGCATCTGCATTTGCCCCTACCTTGCGCCGTATCCTTTTATTTCCACGACATGGGCCGTCGCCATAATGGAGCATGTCTTAGGCTTTTGCGAACTATTTTGCACTTGCCAGTATAAAAGATCGAAGTGGGGCAGAAGATATCGAGGAATCGAAATGCGATGGTCGATTCAATTCATCGAAACACGAAAAGAATAATTATCATGAAACTTCCAACTTATTTCTACGATCACACGGGAAATGGGGAGTTCTGGCTAGGCCCCCACCTCGAAGAATATGAAATATGAATAAAATAGACCCCAGATTGGATTTTGTTGCTTTTTTGGCGACTTCGCCCTATCAAGCCCATCAAATTGGTTGCTGCAGTGAATGCGTACGTATTCTTGCATTAACTAGCCAAAACTCCTAAAATTCGGCTGATGCCCCAATTGGTCTGAACTGACCTACTCGCTGCCATATTTTTTGGGGCCTTCCAAGCCACTAAGCACTTTAGCAAAAATAAAGAAACAGTTGACGCGATAATCTACTTTGAACCTATTCAAATGCAGGAAGTCAGTTGATCTGAATAAATTGCCCTATTTACGCGAGATTAAATTATATTAATATTTTTCTTTTACATTCTTTTATATGTTCAAATTGAAGGAGACGAGTGTGCACGTACAGTACCTACATGGTTTAAGTCGTTGAATATGTGCACATATGCAAAGCATCGTCGGTCTTTAGGGTTTATTAGAAGGAAGCATTATTGAGCAGATTTGACCTCAATTCCGGATATAATGCTGATAAAACCGGTAATTTAATCATCTTTCTACAAGTGAGTTTCAAGCACTTGTGCCAAAATATTCAGATTTCCATTTACTTTTGAAGTTGATTTTCTAGAATGGTTGTGTAGGAATCCCGCAGGTCATCGCCCAAAAAGTTTTAGAGAAGTGCCTATTTTTCCAAATGATGGGAACACGTCAAAAAATAATTCCGATCATCGTTTTGGGCTTTGTTCGTTCTTTCAAAAATTTATGAAAATATAGAAGCTTTTGGAGAAAATTATAAAGTGAAGTAAATTTAATTATGAAAATTTAACATTTTTGGAGTCAAAATTCGGATAATAAATCGTGAAAAGCACATTTGGCAATTTTTCGGAAATAATTCTGGAAGTGGCTTAGCCATTCTATAGTGGCCATTGGGACAAGATCGATTAATAAAAAGCACCATCGACGTTTCTTACTAAAATTGACATAAAAATCACAAAAAAAATCGGTGAAATTTTATTTTATCCAAAAGCAACTCGTTTAAAAGATTTTTTACACTAAATTGACCCATTTCGTCGATCTTCTGGAAAATTTCCTTGCTTCGGCGCAAACGCTTGTGAAAATTAAAGCAGAAAATATCCTATTCGTATTTTTTAAATTTGTAAAAGGCCCCGCTTTCCCCAGCTTCCAAATTATGTGCTGTGCCTGCTGATTTAAATCCTAGAAAGATAATCGAAACATTTTTTCAGGTAAGATAAGACAAAATTTTTAGTTCAGATTGATTAAGAACCATAGGTTGGCGGGACCAAAGTTCTAAGGGAGGTGCAAGATTTTCTTAGGTCTAAAAATGGCCTCGAAAATAATGGTATGGCGAAAAAACATCATTTTTCAACGTTCATCATCAGACACTATCTATTGGCATCAAATTGCGAAAAAGTCAAATTTCCAAAATTGAATTCTGGAAGGGTATTTTGGCTTCTGGGGTATTTTTAGTTACAGGGAAGTGCATAACCTTTAAACCCCCACACAGGCCAAAGGTAAGAACCAATCACGTTTTGTGCGGAAGTGCTTAGAAAAAACATGCATATGTTTGAAGATTGCTTCGGTTGCATTATTCAATCTTTTACATTATTTGTTATTTTTGCTGAATTTTTGGTTTTTTACATTCACGGATATGTAGTATATGTCGGTATAAATTGTATTACTATATGAATAAGTATATGTGTATTACTGCATAAAACCGCATCGTATGAGTAATATGTCAAGTAATGTGAAGCATGCCTTCCTGGCAAACTCCAATGATTTACTGCAATATAAAGATGAGTTAGTATGAGCAACAAAAAGTAAATATTTTAAAAGGTGTCTGAATCGAATAAAGCAAATAAGACCTTTAAAGTCACCTATGCGCGCAAAAAATCACTAGAATCCGCTAAAAATTAGGTTTTCTCTAGCAACACAAAAATCGAAGTATCTTATGTGGCCTCTAAAAAACAGAAGGTGCCCCTAAAAACATTTCTCACTGGTTTAGTGAAGGATTTGGAGGGAAACTTTGGCCTGAGCTAATTCGCCAATTGGCTGGGTCAGTATCGCATTTCAAGAAAATGGCAGTAATGGTAGTTAAAGTGGATGAATTACCGAAGCATTCGCATCATGCTGTTTATTATGGCTCTACAATTATACGTGTTTTGCTAGCATGATGGTGATGTAGGTTCATTTCCTCCTTCTTCCGGCATTCTACAATGAGCTATTAACATCTCCAGTCTACCGATATGCACTATTACATTTATTTGCATAGTAATCTCGCTAAATCTTGCGCCTGTCCTAAATTCCTTGGAGCAAATCTGTTAGCAGATGTTTAGTGCCTTACCGCGCTTCTGGGACGTGGGGTTCTGAGATATACCAACCACCAGATTACTGGAGACTCCCAAATTCTATTTTTAGTAACATTTTCGACAATTTTTGGTGATTCAACCCCCTTCCCATAATGTTCTTGCCCATGTATGTATGCCAACGCAGGCTTGGTCGTCCGGAGTTACATTTAGTTAAAGGTTAGTATACAAAATGATGATTGCCGTTTTCTTGAATTCAGATTGATCAGTACGTTAAAGAATAAAGTGCTGCATTATTTGTTTCTCAAACTGGTCGCAACTACCTTCTTCTGTAGGCCGCAGGATATACTTCGATTTTTGTTTTGCTGGGAAGTTTGATTTTTGAATTCTGATGATTTTATTGCGCATAAGTGATGTTTTCCTAGTCTCCTCCTTTTATTTCTTTAGTAATCCCCTATCATAGGTAGCGCGTTAGCGCGGCATCCTATAATATACTTAGGTGCCCCCAACACCTGGGCACCCCCTGCAGCTATAACGGGACACTTCTGGAAGGTGCGGTTTTTTTAAGAAAGATAATAAAAAAAATTCGCTGCCCGTGTTTTTTTTGTTTGTCTTAGAAACTCAAAATTGACTGTGTAAAGAAGGTGTAAAGTTTTTGTGTAACGTTATAACATAGGACAAGTTTTGGGACCTTTTTACTGCGGCATGTGGACAACTGAGTATTGATGACTCGAAGGATTGAACAGAATAGGATAACGGATGAGGATGAATTCTACAGATGACACTTTTTTGTTTTTGAAATTCGCATTATTTGTGTCGAACGGCGAGTGTAAAAGTGCGAAAATCTGGGGGTGAAAAAGCACTTTTTGGTCGAGTTTTTCCAACCTTCCTATGTCCGATACCGACTCCGGTTATGAGGTTTTTGAAATGTTTTCTGAGCAGAAATGTAGAGCGGATCAGAGGCCCCATTCTGCATATAAGCTGAAGTCTTGTCTCTGTGGTGAGTTAGATCCTGGGGTTTAAAGTTTACACTCTAGTGGATGGTGTAAAAAAACGGATTTTAACTAAGATTTCTCCTGCCAAATTTTTCCGCTTATGAGTCAGTGCAAATCGAAGACAGCATTAATAAAGTGCCTCACAGGGGCTAAACATCGCCCAGCAAACCGCATTTTAAAAAACGCAATATTGAGTTATTTATGGGGGTGTAAAGTTCGAAATGCAGAGGTAAAAAATGGGCGAAAACACGTTTTTTCCGAAGTTTGATTGATAAATCATGCCGGCATAATTTTTTGCAACAGAATTTTGGCACACAGGAATGTACTACGATTTAAAAGCTGCAAATTGTACCGGACCTTCGAATTTCTTTAAACTCAATGAGGAGTTCGGTACGGAATTTTAAAGTTTACAGTGTTCTAAATGATGGAAAATACGTTTTTGTTGCGTTTTTTGTTCGCCACTTTCTCCGTCCAGAAGTCGGGATAAGTCTAATAGAATAAAAATAAAGTGCTTTATATCGGGTGCATGTCAAAGCAAATTGTCTATACATTAATATTTAGCGAGTGTAAAGTCAAAAATTTGGAGTTTTAAATGCGTTTCTGTCTTGTTTTTTCTGCCTGCTTCTCCGGTTACGAGTCAGGGACACGTTTATCAAGTCTAGAAATGGACCAGGAACCAAATTTGATATGCCAGTCTGGCGCATATGTTTACACTCTACGGTGTTGTAAAGTAGTTTACACCAATTGTTAGTTTGCCCATAGAACATTATGTAGACTTAATTTTTTCATAAATATTAATCGTAATATCGGAACAATATCAAAATTACGAATCTGACTAAAATCTTCTTTACACTAGGTGTTTACATGAAGTTTACACTACATATGTATTTATCTTCGTTTTTGAGCATTCCAGAAACCTAATTTTTCTTGGAGCCTAGAAGTTTTCAAAGGATCAAATGTGAGACGTCACGTAGGCGCGTTTGTTTACATCCAACAGTGATGTAAAGTAGTTTACATTCATTGTTTATATGTCCTCAGACCATTGTAGAGACATAATTTTTTCATGAATGTTGATCATAATATCCGAGTAATTTTTTACACTGCATGTTAGCCTTTGTTCTAGAGCATTGCAAAAACCGAAATTTTTTCCTGAGATATAAAAATTTACAGGGAATGAAATATATACGTCAGTTGGGCGCGCTTGCTTACACTCAGCAGTATTGCAAAGTGGTTTAAACCTAATGTTTATTGTCTTTAAAACACTATGGAGACTCATTTTTCCATAAATGTTGAAAGAAATATCGGAGCAATATCAAAATTACGAATCCGACTAAAATATTCTTTACGCTATGTGTTTGTGTAAAGTTTACGTTACGTGTTAACCTTAATTCGATAGACTTGCAGAGACTTTGTAACTGAAGTCAAGAAATTTTCAAGGATTCATATGTGAGACATCAATTAAGTGAGTTTGTTTACCCTCAAAAGTAATCTAAAGTGATTTAAAAATTATGTTCAAGTGTCCTTAGATCATTAAGTTTCAGCATCAGTACTTATCATAAATAAACAAAATCGAACTGTTTGATTGAAAAAATTTCAAAAGTAAGAAAAATTCTTTGTTTTTGAAAAACAACTGACTTTTGGCATATGTTTCGCATCACTATAATAAAAATGGAAGAAAGAGTGGACGATGCATAATATGCCAAGAAGACGGCTCAGTAAATATATATTATAAATGAATTACTCACATACATCTATGTTACAAAACTAACTGTTACTTCTAAAATTATACATCTTTCGCTCAGAAAAAGCTCAAAAACATATTTCTACCTGACTTGCCTGCAAGAGATCAGAGCAGGGAAATCGTTGCTAAATGGTGCTAGATATGTGTTCAAAGTTTCAGCATCGGTGCCTATCATTAAATAAACTAGAAAATCATGAACTGTTGTTTCTGATTGAAAAAACATTTCAAAAGTAGAAAAATTCTTTGTTTTGAAAAACAACTGACTTTTAGCATATATTTCGCATCACTATAATACAAAATGAAAAGAGTGGACTATGCATAATATGCCAAGAAACGGCTTGCGATAAATATATATTATAAATGAATTACTCACATACATCTATGTTACAAACTAACTGCTACTTTAAATTATACATCTTTCGCTCAGAAAAAGCTCAAAAACATATTTCTACCTGACTTGCCTGCAAAAATCAATCAGAAAAATCGTTGCCCACAAAGAGATATGTGTTCAAAGTTTCAGCATCAGTACTTATCATAAATAAACAAAATCGAGACTGTTTGATTGAAAAACATTTCAAAAAGTAGAAAAATTCTTCGTTTTCGAAAAACAGCTGACTTCGGCTATGTTTCGCATCACTATAATAAAAATGAAAGAATGAAAGTGGACGTATGCATAGATATGCCGAGAAAGCGGCCAGTAAATATATATTATAAATTGAATTACTCACACACATCTGATGTTACTAAAAACTAACTCGCCAACTTCTAAAATTATACATTTTCGCTTCAGAAAAAAAGCTTCAAAACATGTTCTACCTCGACTTCGCCTCGCAAGAAATCAATCAGAAAAATTGCCGTTTCACTAAAGAAGATATGTGTTCAAAGTTTCACATCAGTACTTATCATAAATAAACCAAAATCGAACTGTTTGATTGAAAAACATTTCAAAAAGTGAGAAAATTCTTTGTTTTTGAAAAGCCTGGCTGACTTGGCGCTATGTTTCGCATCACTGCTCAAACAAAAATGAGAAGAAGAGTGGACGTGCATAATCTGCAAAAGAAACGGCTATCGTAGGCTATATATTATAAATGAATTACTCACATACATCTATGTTACAAAACAACTGTACTTCTAAAATTATGCATCTTTTCACGCTCAGAAAAGCTCAAAAACATATTTCTACCTGACTCGCCTGCAAGAAATCAATCAGAAAAATCGTTGCCCACAAAAAAGGATATGTGTTCAAAGTTTCAGCATCAGTTGTCTTGTCATAAATAAACAAAATCGAACTGTTTGATTGAAAAACATTTCAAAAAGTGAAAAAATTCTTTGTTTTGAAAAACAACTGACTTTTTGGCATATGTTTTAGCATCACTATAATAAAAATGAAAGAAAAAGTGGACTCATGCATAATATGCCAGAAAGCTGGCTTAAGTGAAATATATGTTATAAATGGATTACTACGCCTACATCGTCTATGTTACAAAACTAACTGTTACTTCTAAAATTATACATCTTTCGCTCAGAAAAAGCTCAAAAACATATTTCTACCTGACTGCGCCTGCAAAGAAATCAATCAGAAAAATCGTTGCCCACAAAAAAAGGATATGTGTTCAAAGTTTCAGCATCAGTACTTATCATAAATAAAGCAAAATCGAACTGTTTGATTGAAAAACATTTCAAAAAGTGCGAAAAATTCTTTGTTTTTGAAAAACAGCTGACTTTTGGCATATGTTTAGCACATCACATAATAGCCATGAAGAGAAAGAGTGGACTAGTGCATAATATGCCAGAAACGGCTACGTAAATATATATTATAAATGAATTACTCACATACATCTATGTTACAAAACTAACTGTTACTTCTAAAATTATACATCTTTTGCAGAAAAAGCTCAAAAACATATTTCTACCTGACTCGCTACTGCAAAGAAATCAATCAGAAAAATCGTTGCCCACAAAAAGGATATGGGTTCAACAGCTATCAGCATCAGATTACTTATCATAAATAAAACGTAATCCGAACTGTTTGATTGAAAAAACATTTCAAAAGTAAGAAAAATTCTTTGTTTTGAAAAACAACTGGCTTTTGGCATATGTTTCGCATCACTATAATACAAAATGAAAGAAAGAGTGGACTATGCAATAATGCACGAACAGCTGCGATAAATATATATTATAAATGGATTGCTCACACATATGCTATCTATGTTACAAAACTAACTGCTACTTCTAAAATTATACATCTTTCGCTCAGAGAAAAAGCTCAAAAACATATTTCTACCTGCACTCTCCTGCAGGAAAATCAATCAGAAAAATCAGTTAGCCTACAAAGGGATATGACAGTTCAAAAGTTTCGGCATCGAGCGCTTATCATGGAAAGTAAACAAAATCAGCGAACTATTTGAATTGAAAAAACATTTCAAGAAGTAGAGAAAAATTCTTTGTTTTTGAAAAACAAGCTGACTCTTGGCATATGTTTCAGCATCACTATAATAAAAATGAAAGAAAAAGAGTGGACTATGCATAATATGCCAAGAAACGGCTTCGTAAATATATATTATAAATGAATTACTCACATACATCTATGTTACAAAACTAACTGTTACTTCTAAAATTATACATCTTTCGCTCAGAAAAAGCTCAAAAACATATTTCTACCTGACTCGCCTGCAGAAATCAATCAGAAAAATCGTTGCCCACAAAAAAGGATATGTGTTCAAAGTTTCAGCATCAGTACTTATCATAAATAAACAAAATCGAACTGTTTGGTTGAAAAACTGTTTCAAAATGATAAAATTCTTTGTTTTTGAAGAGACAACTGACTTTTGGCATATGTTTCGCATCACTATAATAAAAATGAAAGAAAGAGTGGACTATGCATAATATGCCGAGCTACGGCTTCGTAAATATATATTATAAATGAATTACTCACATACATCTATGTTACAAAACTAACTGTTACTTCTAGAATTATACATCTTTCGCTCAGAAAAAGCTCAAGAAAACATATTTCTACCTGACTCGCCTGCAAGAAATCAATCCGAAAAATCGTTGCCCACAAAAAAGGATGTTGTGAATTCAAAGTTTCAGCATCAGTACTTATCATAAATAAACAAAATCGAACTGTTTGATTGAAAAACATTTCAAAAGTAAGAAAAATTCTTTGTTTTTTGAAAAACAACTGACTTTTGGCATATGTTTAACATCACTATAATAAAAATGAAGAAAGAGTGGACTATGCATAATATGCCAAGAAACATTGTCATGTATTATAAATGAATTACTCACATACATCTATGTTACAAAACTAACTGTTACTTCTAAAGTGTATCTTTGAAAAAACAAAAACATATTTCTACCTGACTGTAAAGAAATCAATCTGAAAAATCATTGCCCACAAAAAGGGATATGTGTTCAAAGTTTCAGCATCAGTACTCATAAATAACTAAAATCGAACTGTTTGATTGAAAAACATTTCAAAAAGTAAGAAAAATTCTTTGTTTTTGAAAAACAACTGACTTTTGGCATATGTTTCGCATCACTATAATAAAAATGAAAGAAAGAGTGGACTATGCATAATATGCCAAGAAACGGCTCGTAAATATATATTATAAATGAATTACTCACATACATCTATGTTACAAAACTAACTGTTACTTCTAAAATTATACATCTTTCGCTCAGAAAAAGCTCAAAAACATATTTCTACCTGACTCGCCTGCAAGAAATCAATCAGAAAAATCGTTGCCCACAAAAAAGGATATGTGTTCAAAGTTTCAGCATCAGTACTTATCATAAATAAACAAAATCGAACTGTTTGATTGAAAAACATTTCAAAAGTAAGAAAAATTCTTTGTTTTTGAAAAACAACTGACTTTTGGCATATGTTTCGCATCACTATAATAAAATGAAAGAAAAGAGTGGACTATGCATAATATGCCAAGAAGCGGCTTCGTAGATATATATTATATATGAATTATGCATGCAGCTATGTTACAAAACTAACTGTTACTTCTAAAATTATACATCTTTCGCTCAGAAAAAGCTCAAAAACATATTTCTACCTGACTCGCCTGCAAGAAATCAATCAGAAAAATCGTTGGCCACAAAAAAGGATATGTGTTCAAAGTTTCAGCATCAGTACTTATCATAAATAAACAAAATCGAACTGTTTGATTG
>JAVLUZ010000152.1:4043240-4140390 GCA_036768485.1 Mermis nigrescens | reverse complement strand
TCACACCAAAATTCGAAAATTGAAGGTACTTTAAATGTGACACACACACTGGTCCAAGCTGAGGGCTCCAGTGATCAGCACCAAATGCACCAATGCTGTTCTCACACGAGTGAGTTTATTAGAAACACGCCCATGACGATGGCCAACATGAGTTACCAAAATTAATAGCTGATACCAAAGGTACGAGCCACACTGCCAAACTACAATGTGCTGGCTTTGTGCAAACGATCTCAACAGAGCTAGGTTCAACATTTAAAGGCAGAAGAGTCACTGCAAGTCTCATCAGCAGAAAAAAAAAAAAAACAAAATGTGCAATACCATGTTACCTTCAGAATATGCTCCACAGTGGAAGAAACCATGACACACACAGGTTTGTGGAGATGAAAGAAACAACATAATTGAATAAAAAAGAAACAAGAAAAGGTGGAAGAATGAGCAAATAAGAAGAATAACTGCAGAAGAATCTTTGAAAGAATGATGGCCTTCACTGATAATGGATTTGTTTTTGTTTAAAATGAAACGTTTATGAATGAAATAAGAAACTTTGTGTGAAGATTTTTTTGAAATGTGCATCCATTCTGTGTACATACACACATTGAAAAGCTTCACGAATGCTCTATCCGTTGAAATGGGAAGTTTCCAAGAAATATGAAATCTCAAAGAATGAGATTGTTTGCTCGCAGAAGAAGAATCCTCTAAAATAAGGGAAGAGCAACTCTGTGAGATAGGTGGAAAGCAGCACAAAAAGCAGTTACTGGGAAAGCGTGTGTGAAAAGCAGAAAGCCATGTCCAACGAAGGCATCGAAGGAAGGTGTCTGCCACAAAGGGGTTTGCAGCTAACTTGCAGATACTATAAAGAGTGTCTTCTGTCAGCCCTCTTAAACTCTCTGCGTTGAGGAAGAGGAGTTCAACTAGAAATGGAAAACTACAAGAAGCAATGATGTCTTACCTACTTTGTGATGTTTATACGTTCAATTGAAGTTGAACATTTGGTGAGCAGTTGAATCCCTGTTTGATTGTGGAATTGAACCTTGAACTGCGATGCCTTTGTGGTTGGCTCTAGTTTTATCTTCTAAATGATAAGAATAGAAGCACAAAAGGGCACAGTTTTAGAGCCACATCAGTGTTATGGAAGGCAAGAAAATTAAGGTCAGATTTTTAGTCGCCAAAGTCATTCCAGCAGGAAGATAAAACACTGTTGATGCCTTCACTACACCATCCACAAACGTAACAGAAAACAAAGTAGCCTTTCATACAAAAAATTGAATTTCAAAATAATTACATATTATTTCAGTGTATACCCTCAGTTCCCACACAAGAAGGATGAGGTGACAGATTTTATGAAATGAATTCTATAGCTGAACACACATTCACATGTGAGCAAGCAGGCACACCCCAAAGGCCAAAACAGCTAAACTGATTTGCTCATTCCTCAGTTTCAGTTGCTTTGACAGAAGAAGAAGAGTCCATGAATGATGGCTTTGTTGCAGATTGAGTTGAATTAACAGGAAACAGCAAAATATCAGAGACCAGATGAATGATGAGAACATTGCAGAAATGTCTGAGATGACCTGCCAATTCTCGGAGGAACTGAGGCTGATCTCCAAAGAATGAATCCCACCCTGAAATCAGATCCCAATAATGCCTGCCAAAATTGCCAAAGAAAGCAAAGGGCAAATTTCATTGAGCAATTCATCCAATCTCTGCACACCCACTGAGGCTGGCAACCTCACAAAACAGAATAGAAAAATTGGAGAGCTGGCTTTGAAATTCATTGACAAGTTTGACAAAATTGTCGGAACTGATCCAGGAGAACAACATACCAATACCTACTGTTGGTGATGCCAACAGCATTCTTCCACAGAAGAAAGTTAGAAATTGACATGCTCACGGAATGAGTCCAGCAACAAGAGCAAGAAAATTGAAAATATGTTCTCAGAAACAATGATCAAAGCCAGTCTTGTTTTTTGAAGGCTACAAAGAAGCTCAAGCCATCTTCAAGGCCAGCAAAGAAGGAAATGTTTGTCATGCAAATATCTAGCCAGACTACAAGCACCAAAGACCATCATCATATGCAGAAAACCTGAACCACAGAAGGACTTCCTTAAAGAACCAAGATACCTACACTGCTTTGAGAAGAAGCTGAGCCAAGAAACGAAGAAAGCAACAAATGTTCATTCAACATGGATTTTGAAAAGCCCTTCACGTCAGAAATTTGAAGCAAGTCAATACCACCACCAAACTACAACACAAGACACTGCTGGGCATGGGCCCAGCAGGAAGGCTAAAACTAGGTTTGCAAGACGTCTATGAAAAATATTTCAACAGCTGAATGGATGAAACACAGCAGTTTGAATGCCATTTGATAATTATTCTGTCAATGAAATTCAGAAATAGGCCTCAAAATTATATCTAGTATGTTTGACTTTACAGAATGCTGTCTCTTTGTAGGAGGGGAATAACTTCACAGCGGTGTGGTTTCTGAGAAAGCAAGACTATCTAGGAAGGCCTGAATTCCCGTTTCCAACGAAATCCTCAAAGCAATGAGAATTTGCCTTTACCAGAAAAATTCTAAAGAGTGTTTCAAACTGCTCCAAAAGGAATGATGGTCAGTAACTGTTTGAACGCACACACACACATCACATCATGACTGAGAATGACTCTGTGTAGTTTTATACGAAGAAATCCCGTTTCCAAACCATAAGAGTTTGAGATATTTGCATATATGTTTGAAAGCAGACATCATCATGCTTGCCACTAGTGCTTCTGTGTAGTTTCTAGATATTCCTTTTCCATTACACAATGAGAGTTATATGATTTGAATATCAACAACTTCAAAAGAAAAATAGAGTGTTTCATTGAAGACATACTGCGATTGAATGGATGGTTAAACACTCTGACACACACGTGTGTGTGTGTGTGGTTCAGTGACTGTCTAGTTGATATGAAGATATTTACTTACTACCATAGGCATAGCAATGATCAAAAAGGCAAATGGAGCAGATTCTGGAAAATTTTACAGAATGTTTGAGCTCTGTGACATCAAAAGGTTCAACTCTGAAACGAGTTGAAAACACACAAATGCAGTTTCTGCAGATAATTCTTAGTGACTTGTGTTTGTGAAGATGTGCACAAAGAAACCCCTGCAGGCAAACCATCACGTTTTGACGTCTTATCAATCCATTGTGCATGCACATGAACGTTGCCTTCACCAAGACGGACATCCACGGGGGATATCTTACCATTTTTTCTTAAGCCCTTGACAGACATACCGACATTAACGCAGTTGTTTTGGAATTACAGGATGAAGGAATATTTCGTTTTCTGGGATGAATATGTACCTCAACCTCCTGCGCTCACTTGGTGGATACAAGGCCCTATAAGCACGTAATGTATACGATTTTTAAAGTTAACGTCTTCTGCGGGTTTTCGTCACCTGTTTCAAATAAATGCCTTGCCAGCCCATTTGGGGCCCGTTGAAACGTGTACTTTATGGGTTTTGGGCGAACTGACGACGGGGTTCGCCACGAATTGACTAGTGCACACTTCCAACAGGGGGTGGCGCCCATTTTCCACCAAAATTTCCTCGTTTTCTTCGTCAGTCTCGTCTGCAATCGTCGGACGTACCCAGCCGGATTCTTTGGCCGTTTGGGCCAATGCGATAAGGGGTTAGTTAGAAATAGGGCTACATAGCCGAAATCGAAATTTAACATAGACCAGCTTGATGAGATTTTATTACTTTTATAATTAAACTACTTAAAACATTTACAATTTAGTATTGAAAAAATCATAGACCGTACGTGGGCAGCTAGAATATTTCTGGGGGGGGTGGCAAGATTTGAAGGTCAAAAAATGGCCTTTAAAAATGGTGGTATGGCGATAAAAACACCATTTTTCGACGTTTCTCATCAAGCACTATCCATTGGCATCAAAAAATTGCGAAAAAAACGAAAAAATTTTCAAAACTTGAATTCTGGGGGTATTTCGATTTCTGGGGGGAGGGTATTTATTTTGGTTTTTGGGGGTGCATACCCCCCCAAAACCCCCCACGCCCAGGTGTGCTTAGGACCCGATCCCTCTTGAGTCCGAGGGAGGGCACGATATCTTCACATGCGTGCAAACATTTTTCTAGCACTTGTTGGTGCCGATCACACCTAGACGAGGGGGTTAGGGGGTATGCACCCAACCCCCCAGAATTCAAAATACCCTCCACCCCCCAGAATTCAATTTTAAAAATTTTTCGCTTTTTTCGCAATTTTTTGATGCCAATGGATAGTGCTCGATAAGAAACGTCGAAAAATTGCGTTTTTTGCCATACCACCATTTCTTTTTAAGGCAATTTTTTGATAATTGAAAAACTTGCACTCCCCCAGAATTTTCTTGCTGCCCACGTATGGTGCTGATGTGTATTCACCTAAATGATCGTTTTTAGCTTCGTTTCGACCGATTTCCATCAGTTGCGGAACAGCAACAATTTTTGTTTGTTGAAGCATCTTTTAGATTTTTTGCGCGATGGAAAGATAAAACAACGACAAGCAATATACATAAATCGTTCTTATTGTAAAGCAGCATTATGGCAAAACATTTTGCATCTTGAATTCAAATCGTTATGGGAAGATATAAACAATATATCGCGCAATGAGGAGAACAATCGAAAATATACGAAAATAAAATACGAAATAATATAAAGAAAACAATCTAATATAAATAGAACACACTTCTGGTTTGCAAATGCGGAGAATGGGTATCTAGCGGTTCACAAACTCCAAAAGAATCTTTGAAAAACGCTAAAATTCTATTTTGGCTCAGGGATTCTTTGAAGAGGGGGTTTTGAGCATATAGGTGAGCAGCATCAAAATTCTGTGGGGTTGCAAGATTTTTTCAAAAGTCAAAATGGTCTTAAAATGGTGTTATGGCGAAAAACACCATTTTTTCAACGTTTCTCATCGACTACTATCCAACGGCATCAAGACGTTGCGAAAAATTTTCGAAAATTGAATTCTAGGGGTTGGGTATTCTGGTTTCCGGGGGGGGAGGGGGTATTCGGCCTTCTGGGGAGAGGTGCATACCCCTAACTCCCACCCCCACGTGTGCTTTAAGCTATGGGGGTCGCATCGCCCTAGTGTGTTTCCTATTCATCTTTTTAACACTAACCAATCTAAATGAGCGCATGCTCTGATGGTATCTACCAACGCGCCAGCGCTGTCCAATATAATGTTTTGTAACCGGATCATTACCACCTTTTCTTTGTCCACAATGCTCAACTTAATGTCGCCATAAGCCGCGTCTAGCCTTTAAATACGACTAATTTATAAAATAAAAAATAAAGCAATAATAACAAAATAAAAAATAAAGCAATAATAACAAAATAAAAAAGGTAGAATGCATGAGAACAATGTAAGTGATATATTGTTTGCTAGTGCGTTTGTTTTGTGCAGATGTTTTTCGATAGTTTAAACCAGTAAAACGTTAACTTGGTCGAATGAAAGGATCTCAAGATATACCGCATTAGGCAAAACGGCTATCGTCTAAAATGAAGGATTGACAGTTTATTTAAGAACTATAGGGATTTCATGTTTTTTTCAAAATTTTTCATAGTGCTTGGGGGATAGCTAGGCTTAAGGAGTGAAAGGATTTGCCAGGGGGTGGATTTAGGGGGGGAGGGCGAGGGGCGCCGCCCCCCCCCCCCCCCATTGGCCCAAAATAGTGCGCAAAATTAAGGATTTTTGAGCGATTTTTAGCAATTTTCGGGTTAGAATGGATGATTTTTCCGCCCAAGTCAGGGTTCGACCACCCCCTTAGGGTACCGCTCCCTTAGGAAAATCCTGGATCCGCCACTGAGATTTGCTATGGCGTGCCTAAAATCTGTCACATCTGAATAAGTCTTGAGGAAATATTCCCTCAAATCGATTACGTTATTGGGAGGGGGTCTGGGGATTTTGACCACATGTGGGCGCGGTTGGTTGGGGATGTAGGACCCCAAGTCAAAAATCTGGCGACCCCCGTCCCAGAATAGTCCCAGAATTGAATTTTTGACATGTTCTTGGGATTTTTGTCAGATCAACACGACCAGGACCCCAGAATTTGGCGCTGCTCATATACGGTCTTGACACCCAGATTTGCTGCTAATCCCGCGCAAAAAAGGTGAAAGCCCACAAACTTACGATCATAAATTTTAGAAAATATGCCGTTTTCAGTGTTTTTACCAAATATCGGGCTCAAAAGCATGGATTGATTCGGTGATTCAGGCTGAATATACGTTTTCCTATAAATCACACTTTCAAACGTCAACAAACTATGAAAATTGGAAATAAAAAGTAGGGCAGAAAAAGGCCACACACTGCCTATGCAGTGGACGGCTGAAAATGCCTTTGTCTAAAACATGTAAAAAAACGTGGCCAGCTGCCGGCGTTTCGCGCGCTGCACTATGGCGACTTCTGCTTAAATCCTATTTTTATAAATTGTTTCCATCTCCAGACTTATAAATTAAAAGAACTAACTAAAATTTTTTATCATAATGTTATGCCCAGCAAGTGATGATATTAAATATTAAATATATTACAAATATTAAAAGTAAATTATATTAAATAGATATTAAATATCATGTAGAATTTGCCACGCACTATTATGTAACGCTACGATGTCATGAAGGAAATTTTATTATATAATGACTTGAATCTTTAGAATTAGTTGGTCATTTTATGGAAACAGAGGGGGGTAGGTTGAATGACTTCTTTGGCGAAAATTTGCAAAAAAAAAACACCTAAAAAAGTAGCATGAAAAATGCGAGTTTTCGCCCAAATTAAATAAGAGCGGTGGGCATAGAATATTTTTCGAATAAATGAACGCAGGACCGACTTATATTGGAAGACCATAAGGGCAGCAGGCGAATTCTGGGGAGTTTGGTTGGCAAAAACTGGCAGAATTCCGGGAAAAACTTAAAAAATTGAATTCTGGGGGTCTGGGTCTGTATGATTCTTAAGGGAGGGGTCCAACCAACACCCCCGCCCACCTACGTGTCTTGATGACCCCGTCCAGCCGAATGCCGTTATCTTCGACGATAACAGATCGAGCTGTCATTCAGTGCAAAAATTAGCCATTATCGCCTTCATTTTAATCTTGTGAAATAAAAACCTCGTCTCAGGGTCGGATTTAGGGGGCGGGGTGGCCGCCCCCCATTGGCCCAAAATAGTGCGCAAAATTGAGGATTTTTGAGCGACTTTTAGCGATTTTCGAGTTAAAACGGCCAATTTTTCCGCCTTAGTCAGGGTTCCGCCCCCCCCCCCCTTAGGAAAATCCTGGATCCGCCACTGCCTCGTCTCAATCGATTTATCGATGCATCAGCAGGATGCTGAGATCGAATGGTAAAGTACAGTAATTGTTAAAGTATTAAATATCCACCATGGACAATTTGTATTAATTTCATTAATTTATAATTAAAAAATTAATAAAACATGGGCAAAAAAATCGATTTAACTTTTCACACAAATGAAGCGTAGACTAAAATAAAATGAAGTGTCGGAGTGTCGTTTGAAATGCGAAAAAAATGACGCGCGAAATATATTTTTTATTAACTCCGTATTGTTTTTTGCATAAAGCGAGAATTAGCCAAACTGGAGGCGTTAAAAATAGGGTGAAAGCTTACACTCTGAAACATTTTCCTAATTTATATCGGAAGCGAACGTTTTCGTTACATATATGAGTTTAAAGTCGATTAACCTTCTTCAAACCCGGGGGAATAGTTTTCGTATTAAAGTATATTTTTACAATTGGTATTTTATTTTCGTTCCACGTTTCGGCCAATGCCGTTCGCTCATTTTTACTTTTCGAATAATTGGCTAACTGCCAAAAAGATTAGTGCTGCATCCGCAGATTATTTACAGGCCCACGGAGTATTATTTTGTTCCATTTGAAACAGTTTTTTGTATAACTTTACTTTAAACAACCGGGGCTTTTGTAATACGCGAAACCGTCGGCGCTAAAAACGAATTCTAGGCCCGGTTTTTGTAAGCAGTAATAAATCCGCCGACCCCTCATTATAATTAGCCAATGCGGTCGCGCTGTCCATTGGCATCATAAGCAAGTAACCTACTCGCAGTAGGGTGAGTTTAAACAGAAAACCTTTAGACCTCATATTTAGACACGCACAATATTGGAATTCCAAGGAGTGAAATTCTAAAGTGCCCTTTTTGGGGCCCAAAACGACGGATACGCGCGAAAAACAGTTTATTCTCATTTTTGATGATGCTCTATCATTCTACTGTAACGTGGCAATGTGCCAACCACATTAGTCAGTTGGCAAATTTTACCCGAACCGGTTTCCCGGATCTTCCGCTCTAACACGCGTGTGTAGTACTAACCGACTCGGGCTCTTGCTCACTACTGTGCAATATATTCATTAACAATATGTTTCACAACAACATCAACCCCACGGGTTTAACACCAAAGTAGACAATTTCCACTGATCCACGCTTCCCTACACTACAGCATAAAAAACACAACGAAATTCCGGAAAAATAAAGAAAATTCGATCAAATTGTACAAAATATTGTCAAAAAAGCGAGCGTATGGCGCGAAGCAAGCAGAATTTGACACTTTTGAACAAAAGATGGTTAACCCTCGCGTTCCTGTGTGTTTTTTGAAGTCATGCTAGGACGCCGTCCTAGCCAGGTTGAAATGTAATTAGTCCCTCTCAAAATAGCAAGTATTAGTATCATTTTTGTGAGATTTTTTAAGCCATTTCCGAACATGTTTGTTATTTGTAGCTAAAGTAACTTTGTAAGAAGTTACAACTAAAAAACTGCTACTACACACTACACCTAAGCATAGGCACGAGGTGGACATGCATAAAATAAATACAGTATATTTTAGTTGACTTAAATATCATTTTAGGACTGTAGTAGCTGATTAAGAAGTAGAAGCCCACCAATCTTGTACTAATCATTGACCAAAAACTTTTTTGTAATTTAAGTTTTTACGTGATAACTATGAAAATATGCTAATTTTTTTAGGATGTATGTATAATTTTATCTACTAGCTTGAACAATTCAAATGATGTAACTAGGGTTAAAATGGGGCTAGACAAAGATTTGTAGTCATACAAAACATACAACGAAAAAAATCACAAAAAAGTGATCGGCTAGGACGCCACCGTGGTTCACGGGAACGTGAGGGTTAAAAACGCGGAATTTTTTTCTCTACTGCACCCAGCTATTCTTGGAATGACAGAGGGGACGGCCGGGGGTGGCCGCTCCCCAAGTGGCGGATCTAGGATTTTCCTAAGGAGGGGGGCGGTGCCCCTAAGGGGGGGGGGCGGAACCCTGACTTGGGCGGAAAAATTAGCCGTTTTAAGCCGAAACTCGGCTAAAATCGCCTCAAAAAAATGCTTAATTTTGCGCACTATTTGCGCCGCCCGCCCCCCCCCCCTAAATCCGCCCCTGCGCTCCCCGCCCCCTCCGAATTCGCGCCTGTACTTTGCGTTTGCATTCGTTTAAGATTTCATTAAAAAAACAATATAATTGCCTTTATTATTTTGTTTTGGCTTTTTCTATATCTAGATAAAAAGTCGTAGGACCTCCTTTTATACATATGTACGCACAAATACTTTTTGAAGCTGACAAGAAATATGAAAAAAGTGTGAAATTTCGAAAAATTTCGGCACTTTGCGCCGAAATGAGTAATTGTCTGTTCTATGTCTTTTTAATAGCAGAATTTCCACTAACATGGAATCGAAAAATGTCAAAAGCGCCGTTTTGAGACCATATTTTAGCATTTTTGTTGTCACAAACTCGGAAATCGACTAAAACACTCTGCAGAAAGTCAAAAAACGCTGTATTAACCACAAAAAAAGTTCTTCTGTACCCAGGGGCGCATTTGGGGTATTGGGGCGGCCGCCCCCCCCCCCCCCAATTGGCCGAAATAGTGCGCAAAATCAAGCATTTTTGAGCGATTCTTAGCGATCTTCGGGTTGAAACGGCTAATTTTTCCGCCGAAGTCAGGGTTCCGTCTCCTTCTTTAGGGGTACCGCCCCCTCCGGAAAATCCTAGATCCGCCACTCGACTGTACCATTATAGTACCCCGAAAGTGGCATGTGCAAAATGTACAATGACTTTTGGGGGCCATCTTTGTGCCTGCACAAGAAGACCTTTGAACTAATAACAATGTCATGACTTAATCTCGGAATCTATCGTCGGCGTGCCCGCCCGCCTCGAGCCGAAAAGATAAAAGAAAGAAGTGCAGCATCACAGTAGGCATGATCCACTATAAACTACACGTATTTTCATTTTCATTTTTTCGTTTTTTACACCAGTGCAGTGTAAACTGTAGTAAACAAAGAGTTTATCGGTAGGCTGAGCGCCTTATAACTTCTATTTTAACGCAATGGCATAGGTCAGGGAACTGTAGACTTTATGCTATAGGCGGTGTAGTATACTTTAAACGAATGCGAGAAGTGAAACTTGTTGACAGCCCTTTGCTTTCAGGTGAGGACCTGGCGTTTGGTGCAACGTATTGTATTTATTTCGTTTCTTTACATTTAAGGTGTTAGCATAGAGTTTATTTCTGCGCTTAGCCCCAAATGGGCGCTATCACCAAAATTAACAAATGGCCTAGCCTTGCAAAAGAACACACATACGCTTTTTCCAATAAGCTTAGCGAAACTTTCGAGCGTGTGTTGAGCGTAGTGTAAAGTGGTGTAAAGTGTTTAATAATTGATACTTGTCGATGGATTGCTTCCAGGTTGGGATTTTGGCCTACTTGGCCCATGGGTAGCTACGTACCGGCATCGAGTGCTCGGCTGAGCCTGTTGGACCGGGTTTTCACTAAATGCATACCGTAGACTCGGTGCTCAATGGCATGTCGACGTTTGCCGTCGATGTCCGCCAAATGAGCTCGGCCAGTCGCCGACGCCGGCCGACGATCGTTAGTTATCGTAGACGAATTTGAAGGGCACTTTAACGGTGTGTAAAGTAATCCCGCCATTCATAATAGTATTATGGTGTAAAGTTAATATACACTATAATTGCATTATGAGACCGCGGATTGAATGATTGGGTGTAATAGGATTTGAGTTCCCCCGCCCGAAGCCAGCCGTGCCTGTATCCGGTCCCGAGTTCTGAGCATTTTTACCCCATCCCGACTTTTGGGCAAAAACCCGCCTTTTTAGGCTATTTGAGAATTTTGCCAACGGGTAGGTCGTTTACCCCTTCTCATTTAAAAATGGTCGGTTACCCCGCTCTTAATTTTCTGCTGCATGGAATCAATTTCCTGCTTTGGCATGGATTACTGTAGCACACATACGAGTATGTCAAAACATTGTAAGGTTTAGGAAATGGTCGAAAAAATAAGATGGAATCAGCGGTTTTTTAGCACGACTCCCATTACATAGCACTTGTGCTTACGAAAATTTTTCCATTAGCACGGGATGGCTTATATTAGCACAGTAGTTTTTTCCCTGTATAATACTCATCTTTCTTTTTTAATACAGCTGTTTGAGAATGCCACGATATTCTGCAGATCAATATTTTTTGACCGCTGCTCATCCAGGGGCGGATTTAGAGGGGCGGGGGCACGGCCGCCCTTCCCCGATTGGCTTAAAATAGTGCAAAAAATTAAGGATTTTTGAGCGATTTTGGGTTAAAACGGCTAATTTTTCTGCCCAAGTCGTCCGCCCCCTCCTAGGGGTACCCCCTTAGGAAAATCCTGGATCCGCCACTGTGCCCATCTATAGTACAAACTCCTGGGACCTGCTAGAACCCGTGAAAAATTTGCATGAATTTCATGTTTTTTCGAGATTTTTTTTGTCGCCGACGGATAAAGCACGATGAGGAACGTCAACGACTTTTTTGCTCATTAAGGTGAACTTTTTCGGCAATTTTTCCACCTTGGAATATTTGTGGAACTTATTAGCCAGACGCCCATAAATTTGTCGCTCGCTACCATACGTGGGCAGCAAGAAAATTCTGGGGGGGTGCAAGATTTTTTGAAGGTCAAAAAATGGCCTTAAAAATGGTGGTATGGCGAAAAAACACCATTTTTCAACGTTTCTCATCGAGCACTATCCATTGGCATCGAAAAATTGCGGAAAAAAAGGAAAAAAATTTCCAAAAATTGAATTCTTGGGGGGTATTTTGGTTTCTGGGGGTGCATACCCCCAAACCCCACCACGCCCATGTGTGCTCGCTACCCACTTTGGCTTGTGAGGTGTTGCTTAGTCTCTTAGGAAAATTGATAACTTATCTGGGAGAATTAGGGAGCAGGCAAACTTTTATCGAGCCTCTTGAGGCCATTTAAGCACTATTCTGTTGTACATAGCTTCGGCTGACCTCGTTGATGTATGTGTAATAGCGAGTGCGGGGTATCCGACGAAAGTCCGTCACCATCATACAAAGGCAGCACCCAAATTCTTTGGTCGTCATAACCGGCAGAATAAAAAAAACCTGCCAAAAATTCAATTCCGGGGGATTATTAGATTTGGGAAGAGTATGTACCCCATAGTCTCCCCCTACGCCCATGTGGGGTCACTCACCATACGTGGGCAGCAAGAAAATTCTGGGGGGCGCAAGATTTTTTTGAAGGTCAAAAATGGCCTTAAAAATGGTGGTATGGCGATAAAAACACCATTTTTCGACGTTTCTCATCAAGCACTATCCATTGGCATCAAAAAATTGCGGAAAAAACGAAAAAATTTTCAAAAATCGAATTCTGGGGGGTATTTTGATTTCGGGGGGTATTTTGGTTTCGGGGGGTGCATACCCCCCAACCCCCCACGCCCAGGTGTATCACCACACCATCCCAGAAATACAGACATTTTTAACTCACCGGTTTTCCAACTTTGGCCAGAATAAATGGTTATTTCCAATCCCCTCTGCTCCCAACACTTAACTATTCCATACGTGGGCAGCAAGAAATTTCTGGGGGGGTGCAAGATTTTTTTGAAGGTCAAAAAATGGCCTTAAAAACGATGGTATGGTGGATAAAAACACCATTTTTCGACGTTTCTCATCAGCACTATCCATTGGCATCAAAAAATTGCGAAAAAAGCGAAAAAAATTTTCAAAAATTGAATTCTGGGGGTATTTTGATTTCTGGGGGGTATTTTGTTTCTGGGGTGCATACCCCCAAACCCCCCCCACGCCCAGGTGTGACTATTACACGCATGTATTCATTTTACGTATCGCTGGACCCTGCCAGACGTCTGCATGTGGTCGCACGCACAATCGGCAATAGGCGGAGCATTCTGAAAATTGAAGTAAAAAAATTTGAGCCTATGTGGGCGTAGCCATAGGTGCACAATGTCAGAGTCGGCAGGGAAGGGGGAATCGCGAAAATCCAAACCCGTAAATTTAATGTTCACGATCTGTTTGAACGATCAAAAATGGTCAAATTAGCCTCTAAGACGTTGGTGATATCCACACCTGGGCGTGAGGGCTTGGGGTGGGGGTATGCACCCTCCCAGAAACCGGAATATCCCCGAGAAACACAGAATACCACCCCAGCAACCAAAATACCCCCTCCAGAATTTAAATTCTTGAATATTTTTTGTTTTTTTCGCAATTTTTGATGCCAACGGATAGTGCTCGATGATAAACGTTGAAAAATGGTGTTTTCTGTCATAACACAATTTTTACGGCCATCTTTTGACCTTTGACAAATCTTGCATCCCCCTCAGAATTTTGGTGCTGCCCACGTATGGTGTGGTGATATCATATTTCATATTTTTAAAGCCTTTTTAGCCCATTTTGACTGAATTATAATCACTTGCAACACCTAAAAAAATGCGAAAATGGACCAGTTCTAGGCGTTTCTTTGGTAAAACGTTCATAAAAATGTACTAATCCGGCGCGAAACGCAGGAAAAATTTTGACATTTTTACAGCTTTTGACCTCACAAATGATGCAAACAACCTTCGATCAACCCAAAATCGCCGAGTAGTACCCGTCCGGCTGACCCTTCAACGGGAGCTAATACCATAGGTCGGCCGCACAAAGGCTCTGGGGGTGCAAGATTTTTCAAAGGTCTAAAAATGGTATTAAAAATAGTGGTATGGCGAAAAAACAACCATTTGTCAACGTTTCTCAGAAAGCACTATCCATTGGCATCGAAAAATTGCGAAAAAAAGAAAAAAATTTTAAAAATTGAATCCTGGTGGTGTTTTGGTTTCTGGGGGTATTCGACCTTCTGGGGCTGGGTGCATACCCTCGCCTTCGTGTGGATAATACCCTCGTCCGCTCCCCCCTATGTGCACGTATTGGCGTAGCCGAAATTCTTAATAGGGTTCGACATTCTCAGCAGTCTTTCAAAATTCTAAAAAATTTATGCTAAACAGAAGACCATTCTAGACGTTTTTTGCTAATCTTTATCCGCTGATGTAAACATTTTCCGAAATTTAAAAGATTTTAATGCGTAATTAATTTGTCTGTCCAATAAGCCGGGAAGAAGAAACAGGATCGATGCTTGTGCAATGAAGCTAAGCTATACCATTTGTCCGGATCATCTGTTTTCCAGGTCTGATCTGCTCCATATATATGTTTTTAAATTTTTGACTACTGTTTCTGCGTTCTGGGAAAAAGGGCATTCAGTTTAGAGCTGAATAGTTGATTAAGGTTAAAAGGTTAAAAGACGGGCTTTTTCACCCATTTCTGGGCATTGCCCGCACATCAGAGACGAGTTTCTCGCTGAAATACCGCAATGGGTTGCGACCACACCTGGGCATGGGGGTTTGAGGGGGTATGCACCCCCCTAGAAACCAAAATCCCCCCCAGAAACCAAAATACCCCTTCCCCAGAATTCAATTTTTGAAAATTTTTTTTTCGGTTTTTTCGCAATTTTTTGATGCCAGTGGATAGTGCTTGATGAGAAACGCTGAAAAATGGTGTCCTTTTCGCAGTACCACCACACCTGGACGTGGGGGGTGTGGGGGTATGCAGCCCCCAGAAAGCTGAAATACCCCCCCCCAGAAATCAAAATACCCACCAGAATTCAAATTTTGAAAAATTTTTTTGCTTTTTTAGCGATTTTTTGATGCCGATTGGATAGTGCTCGATGAGAAACGTCGAAAAATTGTGTTTTTTTCACCATACGACCACTTTTAAGACTATTTTTTGACCTTTGAAAAATTTTTTCACCCCCCCCCCCACCCCACGAAGTACCGGTGCTAAGACCACTACCTATGGTATGCACCCTCCTCCAGAGAGGTCAAATATTCCCCCCCCAGAAACCAAAACAATCCCCTCAGAATTCAATTTTTGAAATTTTTTCGTTTTTTTCGCAATTTTTTGATACCAATGGATATTGGTCGATGAGAAACGTCGGAAAATTGTGTTTTTTCGCCATACCACCTTT
Organism: Mermis nigrescens; assembly: GCA_036768485.1. Taxonomy (NCBI): domain Eukaryota; kingdom Metazoa; phylum Nematoda; class Enoplea; order Mermithida; family Mermithidae; genus Mermis; species Mermis nigrescens. Next base: position 4,125,048 of record JAVLUZ010000152.1, on the reverse strand, counting down.
TTTGGGGCAATTTTTTGACCTTTGAAAAATCTTGCACCCCCAGAATTTTCTTGCTGCCCTCGTATGCCCCCACCCAGAATTTTGTTGCTGTCCAGTGCCCACCTATGCATGACGGCCTGTTTAAGCTAAAAAATGCGAATAAAAGACAATCGGTGGAGAAACGTATTTAATAAGAGGATATTTATTGTATGCAGTACGAATTCAGTTTACATTTTTTGAATTTTATTCAACACGCTCTACATTTAACATTTTCAAAAATATTTTATTTTTTACTTCAGTTTACGTAAGTGCTGTGTATTATTTTACGTCCCTTCTCTACTACTAAATATGACTGGCATTGTGATCGAGCCAAAAGTGATTTTAAACTTTCCGCTGACAGTCTGCGCTAGTTCCGTTTACGCAGAAAGGTAATTATCGTTATTATTTCAATTTTATTTTACATTATAATTGTTTACACTATTATTGTTTACACCGGTGGAATTTACGCAGGAAGCGGGCCTATCCTTGCTGCAAAGCTGTTTGGAACTGTGGCTGGCTAACTGATCCGATTGCCCTCACTTATTTGTCAGCACTCATTTCTATTCGTTGTTATGGTCATTAAACGCGACACCTTTATTGGAATATCAAGTAATAATTTGGCGCGCGTGCGCTTCTGAGTAAATAAATAAATAAATAAGGTAAAAATAAATGAATCTAAAATAAATAAATAAAACCAATGAGAATTTGGCAATAGGAGATATGTATGCACAGGCACGTAGCTGGTCGTCCAATTTTGGGGTGACCACATCAATTTGGGGGACTAAGCCCGAAAATAGCACAAAATAACGTTTAAAAAGTCCTATTTTTCCGATTTTTCCGAATTTTGGGGGGGGTCCGAAACACCCCCCCCAAATACGTGCCGGTGTAAGCAAGTCGGATAAAATGATTGGCGACTTTGGATTATGGAGGAAAAACAACCGATCGTACGAATTAGAGGGCCAATTTTTTCCATGGCCTCATTTCCGACGAAACGCGTGTTTTTATGGTGGGCCAAATTTTTCGATCGCCCAAATTTTTTTTAGTAGGCAAAATTTCCGGATTGATTCGTCAATTTTTTTCGTTACGTCAGACGCTCGAAGTGGTCAAGAGAGAGGAAGACTTTATATTTTTGTATCGATTAATCGACGGGTTTATCGATTGCACTTACGCCAATCAAGTAGCTGGTCAAATCGGCTTGCCGTCAAGAGTTATAGAACGCTCTAGGAAAGTTAGTGCAGTATGTATATGGTCGCGAAACGCAAAGGAGTGTAAACCATACATGATCTTGGGGGAGGGTTTCACCCCCGCAGAATTATTTTTCACCCCCCCCCCTCGCAAAAAATTTTTCACCCCCCCAGAATTAACGATTTTTCAAAAGTTTCCTAAACTTGCCTGAAAATTGGTGGAAAAAGTATCTTTTTAAGGGTTTTTGGCTATCTATTTGCTCAAAATCGCCAGATTTTCGGCGCTTCGCGCCATATATTCATGTTTTAAGCGATATATTGGTCAATTTATTCGATTTTTTTCGAAACTTTTTTCATGATTTTATGCTCTAGACGGGTAGAGTATCGTCAAAAACGCCAAAAAACGATGTTTTTTTAACGCGTACCGGCCATTTTTGGGCCCAAAAAGGCACTTTAGGTTTTCACCCCCCCACAGAATTCCCATGCTGTGCATGTATGGTGTAAACTAATTTTTTTTAATTTTTTTATAAATAAAACGTATTTGCAACGAACGGAAAAATTTGTAAATAGAAAATTTTGAAAGTTTGATTTGACGTTGAATTTTAATTTAAATAATCTACTTTAAAAACATTTAATCTAATTTAAAAATTCGAAATTTAAAAATAAAATCTGACTCGTCGGTTCAAAAAACTGATGGCTTAGTTTATATACCTGAAAGGCGTGCGATTTTTCGCGAAGGAGTCGTGGAAAATCGATAGCCAATTTTTTCGCCATTCATCAAAGGCAGGATATCAGATAAGCTAAAAGCGATTTGAAGAAATTTTTAACTTTACAGCGCTTTATAAATTTAAATTACCTGAAACTTTAGGTTTATTTATAAGTTCGGATTAGGTATATTATTTTAAATAAGATTATTATTTTAATTATTTTATTATTTTATATTATTTTATATTATTTTAAATAAGATTATTTTAAATTTATTATTATTTTAAATAATATTATTTAAAATATTACATTATTATTTTAAATTAGATTACAACATCATCTTAATGCATCACTTTTTGTTATTTCAGATTTATCACCAGTACAAAAAGGGTTTCTGGATTTTACGGCCGAACGACACGAAAGAAGCTTATGACTACGAATTGAAAAAGTACGCACGTAAACGTTGAAATGCGCGGCACTCCCTAGTTTATTTAGTATACTGTAGCTACAGTATGATTATAAAATACGTATTAGCATAGTTTATTTGGCGCCTATCTTTGTGAGTCTTATAAATTTTCCAGTCGTGCCCTTAGGTGGGCAGCAACAAAATTCTGGGGTGGGGTGCAAGATTTTCCAGAGGTCTAAAAATGGTCTTAAAAATGGTAGAATGGCGAAAAAACACAATTTTTTAACGTTTTCATCGAGCATTATCTATTGGCATAAAAAAATCGCGAAAAAAACCGGATACATTTTTAAATTGAATTCTAGGGGTATTTTGGTTTCTGGGGAATGCATACCCCCAAACCCAAACGCCCACGTGTGGTTGTATCGTTACAGTCATAAATTAAGTGGCTTGAAATTTAGGTTGGGGGTCTCCGGCCATTCGGGCGGGGGGGGGGGTAAATAACCTCCATTTTTTGGGCGAAAACGGCTAAAATACAAAAACACCCAAGAATGGCCGAAAACTCAATATTTCCCAAAAAAGGGTGGTAAAAGCTTTTCTGGCTTTGGGGGATGGGGGACGACCATCTTTGGGTGGGGGATCCCCGTCCCCGTTTTACATATATGATTACGGCAAATTGAAAATCCTTGCCTATGACATAGCCTATAGATACACAGGGGCGGATTAATGGGGGGCGGCCGCCCCCCCCCCATTGGCCAAAAATAGTCCGCAAAATTAAGGATTTTTGAGCGATTTTCCGGTTAAAACGGCTAATTTTTCCGCCCAAGTCAGGATTCCGCCCCCCCCATCCTAAGGGGAACCGCCCCCCGCCTTAGGGGTACCGCCCCCCCCTCAGGAAAATCCTGGATCCGCCACTGAAGCTACATTGTAAAATGCTTTTATACTGCGTATATCCGTTTGATCGGTTTAGTAATGAGCTAGCCATCGTTCGATTTTTGCAAGTTGATTTGAACGATGACGACTTTACAGACTTTCTTCAGAACGAAGAACAGGAAACACAGCCGATGATTCATGTGTCGATGTAAACAACATTCTTGTGTAAAGTGCATTTGAATATATAGCCACGTCACTTAAAGCAATCGTTTTGTCGTTCTTTTTTTCCAGTATTAGGTGTACATGTATGTATGTATGTATGTATGTTCGAATTCTTCTTGTACTTTGGTTTACACTTAATCTACGTTTACATTAAATAGCTTGCGTACATATGTACATCGTCGTCACAGTATTACAGCTTCTGCTCTAAAACTAAAGTGAAAAACGCTTATGCCAAATGCAGATTCCAAATGTTGATAAATGTGCAGTCAAGTACCTACATATGTATATGCAGCATTCAACAATTTGACAGAAGCCGAGTATACATGGACCGAGCGGCAGCCAAAGTCGAATAGGGGGGTCAAAAGCGGTACAAATGCCAATAATTCAATTATAGAGAATTATCGATTTTCGCGACAGGTTTTTCGGGTTCTTGGGATGTACACCTCCACGCCCATGTGTTGAACCGACCCGAGCCAAGTCCATTTTGATATGTACGTGTGATATTTACAATTCTTTATGATGAGAATGATCATTGTTCATTTAAACCGTCGCGCGAGCAAATCGTTTCCCGTGCAAAATGTCGAGGCGTAAAGTTTGAAAAATTGACTTACTTAATTTCAATGCCATTGTATTCATTGCTTTGAGAATCATGAGAATTTTTCAAATTAGTTTTTTTTGATTGGCAAGCAATTTGTTTCGCATATTACATTTTTCATCAAATTTCATCATGAACGTGAACTAAGCTATGCACAAAAGACGCTTAGTGGTCAGATAAAGCTTCACCGCTAGATTATTAGAGCTCACAAAGCTCACACCACGAAATATCATTCCTTGACCCAGTTTCAGAATGAAGAGGAAGCTAACCTCAGGGTTTGATTTGATAAAATTTACTGAGATAAGGGTTAAACAATGTATCCCGGTTGCCGAATGTAGGGCTTAACTTACCCTTTGAGAGGCTAATTTTGCCCTTTAAAGTTAATTTAACCCCAGGGTCAAAGCCATCGTGTTAAGTGTGTTGTACATATATAATATGCATTTGATATCAGTGTAGGTAGGTACTTATGCATGTATCCCAGGTTTCCGTATGAAAGGGTTTAATTGTTGCGGGTTAACTTTCCTCATTTTTTTCTGATAAAAGTTAAGCCTGATGCCGATCAGGATTATTTCTGCAAACTGCACTGGTCGCTCTTGATTTGGTGTGTATGCATTAGAATTTTACACGGCTTCTAAATTTGTGCCATTGTGGGAAAGAGAATTCAATTAGTATCATACTCGATATAAATTGAAATGTCGATACTAGAATTTCTTATGTTCACTCGCAATATCGTGAAGTCATCGTTCATTCCAAATTTTTCTTATATTCGGTGCTTTGAGTCTGACTATACACGATTTCAGCCTAAATAGTTGGCGGGATAAAGAATGAATATGTCTTTGCAACAATTATTGGTCATCGGCTATCGTAATTTCTCCGTTGTATAGAACATTGTATGTTTTTTACATTTATTCACTTTCTTAATCGGGCGCGGGTAAAATCCGGAAACGGAAACGATGTGGAAAATCCGAAAATGGAAAGAAATATTATTGTACACACGATTCTGTCGGGTGTTTCTCCGCTCTGGGGTATTCCAAAGTGCCGGAAACGGGGTTCCCCGAGTAGGGCCGATCATGGTGAACACCATAGGTAGGCGGCAACAAAGTTCTAGGAAGGTTGTGGGGGGGGGTGCAAATTTGTTTCAAAGGTCAAAAATGGCCTTCAAAATGGTGTTATGGTTAAAAACATAGTTTTTCAACATTTCTCATCAAGCACTATGCATTGGCATCAAAAAGTTGCGAAAAGAACAACAAAAACTTTAAAAAATTGGATTCTGGGGGAGGGACGTACATATATTTTAGTTTCTGGGAGGGCGTTTTGGTTTCCGGGGGTGCAAACTCCCAAAGCCCACCACGCCCAGGTATACATAGTGAATACCTAACCCCCGTTTCCGGCAGAATTTATCCCACTGAAGAGGGGTTTCGGGCTCGGAAACGGGTTACTCCATTATTCATATGGAGAAGGTGACCCCGTTTCCGTCCAGGGGTTTCTCCGCCATAGAGGAGCTCCAAAGTGCTGGAACCGGGGGTTTCCCAAGTAGGGCCCCTCAAGGTGAACATCCCCAACCCCGTTTCCGGCAAAATTTCACCGAATGAAGGGAAGTTTAGGGGCTCGGAAACGAGGTACCCTATTATTCATATGTGAAAGTGACCTCGGTTCCGTCGGGGGTTTCTCCGCCCTAGGGGTGATCCAAATTGCCTGAACCGGGGTTCCCCAAGTAGGGCCTCTCAGGGTTCACACCCCCAACCTCGTTTCCAGCAAATTTCTCTCACTGAACGGGGGTTTTAGGGGCTCGGAAACGGGGTACCCCATTATTCATATGAGAAGGTGACCCCGGTTCCGTCGGGGTTTCTCCGCTATGGTAACAGTCCAAAGTGCCAGAACCGGGGATCCTTAAGTTTAGCCCATCAGGGTAAACACACCAACCGCTTCCGGCAAAATTTCACCCGCTGAAGGTTTTAGCGGCTCGGAAACGGGTTACCCCATTTTTCGTATGAGAAGGTGACCCCGCTTAAATCGGGGGTTTCTCGCGCCCTGGCGGCAGTCCGAAGTGCCGGAAAGTAGAGCGTCTTAGGGTGAAGGAAGACCCCCAACCACGTTTCCGGCGAAATTTCACTCACTGAAATGGGGTTTAGGGGTCTGAAAACGGGGAAACCTGTTTCGGCAGTTTCGTACTACCCCCTGTAAAACGGGGAAACCTGTTTCATTTGAATAATGGGGTACCCCGTTTCCGAGCCTCTCAAACGCCCCTCAGCGCGAAAAATTTTGCCAGGAACGGCGTTGGAGCTCATTGAATCATTCAGCGATCACTGTGTATGTATGTAGCTATACATAGGAAGGGTTTTCAATAAAATTTCTTACGGCATAATTTATTATCGTCGTCCTGCACATCCATGCAACATGCGGACGGAATCCGCGCATTCAGATTGTCATAAATCGACCGTTAAACTTATTAGACTAGCATTTTAAACACTACCGAAAACTTCCGCTTAGCCGAGTGGTACGTAGAACGTATGATTTTCGTCGAAGCAACACGGGTTCGATTCCCGCTGCAAGACTTTTATTTAGCGCACTTACTGCAGTATGTCACAGCTGTTTAGATCACACCTGGGCGTGGGGGGCTTTAGGGGTATGCACCCCAGAAACCAAAATACCCACCAGAAATCAAAATACCCCCCCAGAATTCAAATTCTGAAAATTTTTTTCGTTTTTTCACAATTTTTTGATGCCAATGGATTGCTTGATGAGAAACGTCGAAAAATGGTGTTTTTATCGCCATACCACCATTTTTAAGGCCATTTTTCGACCCTTCAAAAAAATCTTGCACCCCCCAGAATTTTTCTTGCTGCCCACGTTTGGTTTAGATGCTTGGATTAAGTCTAAATGGACGGTTTATTGTATTAAAAATGAAAGAATGGCGGCCGCTCGCCCCGACTCATTTTTCTGTCCGCTTAAAGTAAACCATCTATAGAATGTTTCACATTAACTTAGAGCATAAACTTAAGAATTTTCATCGACAGTGAGCCGAGGGTGACGATAATTATATATCAGATCAATGCTTTAATTGCAATCTGCCAGTTTTTCGGCGATGGTTTTCGAAATTTATGACCGGGTTGAGTGAAACGGAAGTCCTGATGTTGTAAAATCGCAGTTTATAAATCGTGACACAAAAATTTCAAATAAATTAATGATTTCTGTTTGCCCTCATTCTCGTTGGGGACCCCATCGATCGTGTTCATACGCACACAGGGGCGAATTTAGAATCCAGACGATACCTTGGGACCATACGTGGGCAGCAAGAAAATTCTGGGGGTGCAAGATTTGTTGAAGGTAAAAAAATGGCCTTAAAATGGTGGATTATGGCGAAAAAAAACACCATTTTTCGACGTTTTTCATCGAGCACTATCCATTGGCATCAAAAAATTGCGAAAAAACGAAAAAATTTTCGAAAATTGAATTCTGGGGGGTATTTTTGGTTTCTCGGAGGGGGGTGTACATGCCCCCCAAACCTAACGCCCATATGTGCTTGGGACCACAACTTAATTTTCAAAATTTTTAGGTTTCTTTGAAAATTCCTTCGATTGACAATTGATAGAGCTCAATAAGTAACATCATTAGGTACATATTTGTCGGCATAGAGATTTCTTCGACTTTCAAAATTTTTTGAAATAAAATCGAGCTTCCGTAGATTTTTGGTCTCCCCGTTGATATTGTTATAAAGTTAAAAATATATTGCTTTATTTGCATACAAATTATACTCAATATACGGCATGTACACAGATCGCGTAAAATATCGGTGGCCTTGTATGTACAGCGCAAATATTTCATGAAATCACGAAAAACACGAAATTTTATCAAACGAGTTCACAAATCGAGACTAACTAAAAATATAAGCAACAAATCAGTACTCTGAATGAAAATAAAATGTCTAACTAATCGATCAATATTATAGATCAATTATCGATAATAGAAATTAGTTTAGCCCGCAAGTTTGATTAAAGATACAAGTGATAAGAGCGTTATCAATCATGCAATAAATGACGCTCGGCTAGAAAATTCCCGTAAAATTAGAAATTTTTAATTTTTGCTCAACCGCCAATTTCAGTTAATCAAGCGGCGCCTGAATTCAAAGGAGAGAATCCAAAAATTTCAATAATTCAAAATTATAATACAATTTGACCTAGGGGCAATGAAATACCACTTTTAAACGTTCCTCTATCCTTTAGCGTCAAAAAATCGTAAAAAAATGAAACAATATTCTAAAATTCGATTTTAGAGCCTTTGTAGTCTGAAGTAGCTTTTGGATTCGAAGACGAACCTTTTTAAATTCTAAGGGCTATAGACCTCTACTAAATAGATGGGCAGTCAATCAAATTCTGGAGGGGGTCAATGATATAGATTGTCCAAAATAGTAACAGGAATTATTGTGGGGTTCCATCGACTTTTGAGGGGTCCGCTGGATTCTCAAGGGACGATCGAGACCATACATGGGCAGCAGTATAATCCTGGGTGGAATCCGATGGGGCCAAATTGCCAAAAATAGCGACAAAAGTTCAATTCTGGAAGTCTGGGGGTCTATCGATCAAGGGGGAGGAAGTCCGTCGGAATCTGGCGGTCCAGAACCTCAACGCTTATGTGTGGTACATACCCCCATTTTGCCCATCATACATGCACATAGGGGGAGGAGGGGGTTATTACCCCCGCCCCCTTCCTCCGCTGAAGGGCCAGCCAGGCAGGTACATACTGTCCGACGATTTTGAGCAGACAGAACGCTTTTTTGCATAATTTTTCGGGTCAATAGCAGTAAAAAGGTCAAAATTTTTCCAACGCTCTGCACCGGATTAACTCTTTTATGTACTTTTGAGTCAAAGGGCGCCCACAATTGATCAATTTCTGTATTTTTTAGTTCAAAGTGATATAGGGAACTCAAAATAGACAAAAAGTGTTTCGAATTTGCAATATTACCAAAAAAATGTGCAATAGGCTATTTTGACAATTTTGGTCAAACTAACAACAAAATAAAACGTGTACGTTAAATTTACTGCTTTGGATTTATAGGATTTTACCCCCCCTCCTGCCGACCCTGACCTTGTCACCTATGGCGCCAATGAGTGCTCTACCCCCACCGACCACTTGTGCTTCACGCCTATGTAACCATGCGCTAGTTGGAGGTAGACAAAAGACCATTTTCAGTTAGATTCAACCATACGTGGGCAGCAAGGAAATTCTGGGGGGGGTGCAGCATTTTTAAAACGTCAAAAAATGGCCAAGGTGGTATGGCGTAAAAAACACAATTTTCGATGTTTCTCATCAAGCACTATCCATTGGCAGCAAGAAATTGCGAAAAAACGAAAAAATTTTCAAAATTGAATTCTAGGGGGTATTCTGATTTCTGGAGGGGGTATTTTGGTTTCTTGGGGAGGTGCATACCCCCAAAGCCCCCTCCGCACGCCCAGGTGTGGATTCAACCTTTAGTCTCAGGCCTAAATTGTTAAAAAAAAACATTCGAAAATGTAATAAAAAGCAAGTTTTGCCTAAAAGTCGGAACAGTCGGTGGGTAGAAAATATTAGGGATTGTTAGCACTAGGGATTAGCTGACTTTGGGTAGGTGAAGTATCCACACCCCCTCACCCACCGTTATACAGAGCGGGTCAGAAAAAGGGTAGCACTATTATATTGCATCATAACTCAAGCTAATTAATTTTAATAAAAAATCTTGAGACCAATTTCTCGTTCGAGCCGCGTAAACATACGTGGGCAGCAAGAAAATTCTAGGGGGGGGGGGGGGGTGCAAGACTTTTTGAAGGTCAAAAAATGGTCTTAAAAATGGTGGTATGGCGATAAAAACACCATTTTTCGACGTTTCTCATCAAGCACTATCCATTGGCATCAAAAAATTGCGAAAAAAACGAAAAAAGATTTTCAAAAATTGAATTCTGGGGGGTATTTTGATTTCTGGGGAGGGGTATTTTGGTTTCTGAAGGGGGGGGTGCATACCCCCACGCTAGGTGTGCGCGTAAACGATTTTTGGGTAGCTTCTAGTGGTTTGTGCGCGTACACGATTCGTTTACACCCTACCTTAATATTGTTTACACCCGATAAGTTCAACGTTGTATCACGTTGCTGAGTACGCAGATATTTTTTCAAATATCTTCAGTCTTGAAAGATATTAGATAGCACATTGTCTAACTCCGGACTGGGTTCCTTCCTACTATTAGCATAAACTACAAGACCTAGTGAAAAGGGCGAAAAAAATTGATAACGAAACCGAGCAAGCTTTGGCGTTTGAACAATATCGAGGTAGGGTGTAAAGAAATCGCGATAGTGCTCCGATTGCTGGGAGCCAATCGAAATTTTTTACACGGTTCAGATTAAGAACGTTTTTACCAAAGGTGGGCGGTACCAAAGTTGTTCTGGGAGAAGATGCCAGATATATTCATAGGTCAAAAACGGCCTTAAAAAATGGTGGCATGGCGAAAAAACACTATTTTTCAATGTTTCTCATCGAGCACTATACATTGGCATCGAAAAATTGCGAAAAAAACGAAAAATTTCAATGATTGAGTTCTGGGGGTATTTTGGTTTCCGGGCTGGGGTGCATACCCCTAAACCTCCAACGCCCAGGTATGGTTTTTACCCATCTAACACGAATTGTTTAAAGACTTTAGGTCCAAATTAGACAAAGTTGTGACGTCATCTTTTAGGCCCACCCTGTATATGTCGTACATATATGCTTGCTGCGCTTCTCGTAGCGAACGGAGGTATACGTAATGCACGAAATCGAACGAATCGGAAGAAAGGGACCGTAGCGCGAAAAAGTCGTTTAAAAATAAAATGTTGTAAACCGAAACGCGCGTGTAAACGTCAAGACTGCGGAAGTATATACGTTGACACATTAAATCAGCTAAAAGTTTACTCTCTCGAATTGAAGAAGCGAGCTGGAAATTTATAGTCTTTAAGAATAACATCACAGTTTAAACAATTGCAAAATGCAATTTGTTTATATTTTTGAGTTTAATTTCATCCCAGTTTACAATAAGCTTAGCACTTTACAACACGGCATCGATTCGTAGCCAAATCGTTCAAAATCTAATTCTGGGCCACAATTCGATTCGAGTAAAGATAAAGAAAAGAAAATGCTTCCTAATCGAAGGGTCGACCAAATCATTAAAAAATAATATGAGTAAATGAATATAATATTACTTATACCAATCATAATTAATTACCTATATAATTTAATATAATACCACAAATGGGGAATAGCCCATTCCAAAAATTAGTACATTATCAGCAAATATATACATAGGTTCCTTTGAAACACCAACATTAGTATTTCCACACGAATTCAATCTTAATTGGGCGTGCCTCCTGAGATAAGGTTGTTTACACTTTACAAAAGCTCGTAAGCATACGTGGGCAGCAAGAAAATTCTGGGGGGGGGGTGCAAGATTTTTTTGAAGGTCAAAAAATGGCCTTAAAAATGGTGGTATGGCGATAAAAACAACATTTTTCGATGTTTCTCATCAAGCACTATCCATTGGCATCAAAAAATTGCGAAAAAAACGAAAAAAAATTTTAAAAAATTGAATTCTGGGGGGGTATTTCGATTTCTGGGGGGGGGGTATTTTGGTTTCTGGGGGGGGGGGTGCATACACCCACGCCCAGGTGTGCTCAAAACTCAAAAATACGGAAGAGAGTTATGGCCGAAAACTCTGCTACAATTCCGAAATCCAAACAAATCAATTCCAGGGAGGCAGACAGATAAAAGACCGAAATTCCTGATAAGTAGTAAGTGAGTCTATTCTACTAAGCAGGCACGTAGCTCCGGGGGTATGGGGGGTTCGGACCACAACCTGGGCGTGGGGGAAGGCAGTTGCACCCCCGAGAAACCAAAATACCCCTCCCAGAATTCAGTTTTTAAATTTTTTATTTTTCGGGTTTTTCGCAATTTTTTGATGCCAATGGATAGTGCTTGATGAGAAACATTGAAAAATGGTCTTTTTTCGCCATACCACCATTTTAAGGCCATTTTTTAACCTTTAAAAAATCTTGCACTCTCCAGAATTTCGGTGCTGCCCACGTATGGCCCGGACCCCCCAAAATTTACAAAAATTGGAGTAATAGGACTTTTTAAACGTTATTTTGTGCTATTTCTGGCCATTTTGGGCTTATTCCCCCAAAATTAGTGTTGGTCCTGCCCAAAATAGGACGGCCAGCTACGTGCCTGATTTTAAGGAGGAGTCGCGTTCGATTTGTGGAGAAAAAATGGTAAAAGAAATCTTACTCTTCAAGACGGAAAAATATCGAAATAGAAAACTTTGTAATTACAACATTTGAACAAAAAAACGCTGATTTTTTTGCAGATATTGGTAAAAAATCGAGAATTTCCGTACTTATTCCAATTTTTCGGGCAAAGAAGAGGAGAACGAGGTTCAGTTGTTTAAATCCCCCGATAGTAATCGAAATGTTCGGCATAAATTGATGTAAAACAAGCAAATGCCGACACAAACGACAATAAAAAAATTCGTCGAGCACCGAAATCGGCCAAAAAAAACATAAAAATTTGTTTCGCAGAAGAAAACTTTGGAGAATAGCTGAAGCGGTAGAAAAAGGCTAATTTTCATTTTTTTGCCTCTCCGTCGAAAGCGTCGTCTTCGTTTTTATCCTGAAAATGAGACAAATGCACAAAAGGCCAAGAAAATATTCGAATCGGCCGAAAAATAATTTTAAAAAACATTAAAAATTCAGTTCAATTCAATCAATAAAACTAAATTGAATTCAATCCAATTGATCAATTCATAGCAAAATCGTAAAGCGGCGATTTTGGACCTTTTTTATTGCTTTTTTTGGCTTTTTCCTTTCCTTTAGGGAAATAATTCCTCCAAAAAAGTACAAAACTAGTAGCTTAACGTCGAGAATCGCAAGAAAATTTCAAAAATTATCGAAATAATCATGAATGCGAAATTTGGACTAAGACTCCGAACGGTAAAAATCTTCCATAGGAGGCCATTTAAAATGAGCATGTTTAAATTAAACGCAATCGCTTTAAAGAATGCTGGGAAGCGGTGTAAGCATTGCATACATGTAACAGGGGTGGAGGATCCCCTATCCAAAGTAGGACGTCTCCTCGTCCCCCAAAAGCCAGAAAATATTTGACCCCCATCTTTTTTTTGGGAAAAATTGACTTTTTTGGCCGTTTTGAGGCGTTTTTTGGCCGTTTTTAGTCAAAAATTGTAGTTCATTCACCCCCTCCCCCAAAATGGCCGGGACCCACCAAATATAGGGCCCTTGCATGTATGAGCTTACGTGGTGTGGTGAGGGCTTCGATGAGTTTTCCACCCGTAGTCCTTAAGACAAAGACTTTCGGTTCACACCCTCAAATTATTTTACCCCTTCAGAAGTTCGGATTTGCAAAAAATATTCAATAAAAAAGTTTTGTCTTAAGCGTTTTTACCGATCTTTTGGCTCAAAATTGAATAGTACACTTATTTTTTACCCGCATATTGTCCAATTTACACCTTTTTTCACTATTCTAAATGAATTTGTTTACATTTTTCTCTTCTGGAAAAAAAGAGCGTGGTCAGAAAAAGGGCGAAAAATGACGTTCTTGACGCATATCCATAGTTTTTGAGCCCGAAAAACCTCTTCTGAACAAAATTTTAGGTTTCACCATCCACCAAAATTCCAGATGCTTTGTATGTACAGTAGCCAGCATAGGTGGGAAGCACCGAAATTCTGGGGGGGGGCAATATTTTTCAGAGGTTGAAAATTGGTCTATAAAAATGGCGGTACGGCGAAAAAACACCATTTTTCAACGTTTCTCATCGAGCACCATCCATTGGCATCAATAAATTGCAGAAAAAAACAAAAAAATTTGAAAAAATTGAATTCTGGGGGCGCTATTTTGATATCTGGGGGGTAGGAGTGCATACCCCATCCCACCGCCCACATGTGGTAGCCGGCCATTTTCAGGACGACGAGGGGATAAATGGCTATCAAAATGCTCAAAGTAGAATTATCATCGATTATTTTCCGTCCGTTCAATACGATTCTACGAACAGATGTGTAAACCACATTTAGAACGTAAAATACTTCGTTTACACTGCACTATTAATCGATATTTACCGCGTATTTAAATACTAGTTCGAGCGAGGATTGGAGGCGGATTATGAATCAGCCTAAACGAATGAGGGATTCAATATTGTCGTTCCCGTCAACGGAATAAGAACGATAATGCTTACGGACGATTTCGAATATCGTTGACGAAATGAGATTTATCGTCAACGATAAATTTAGCAAAAATTGAGATTGGTTTTTAAGTACCAATCATAAAACCAAAATTGATTATGAAATTTTTTAGAACAAATTTTTTACATTTTTTCACCCACATTAGGATCACTGATTATTGTCAACGGAAACGACGACAGAAACATTGTGGACTATCACCGATAGTCGTCAATAAGACGATAATCAATTATCGTTAACGATAAAGAGGACAAAACGTCTAGAAAGCTTAGTATAATTAATAAGGTTCATTCAACTGAGCAGGGAAGTTGGAGCAAAATTATGAAATTCCCTTATCCGACTGCTTACACATTAGATTATACGAGAACTTTAGACAAAGTCTTGAAAAATATACCGACCGGCTCACGTTCGCCCTTTCGATCAATGTCGGCGTCTTAGTCATTCTCCTTTCCGCCTAAATACAAATTTGACACAAAAACTACAAAGCACACAAAGGCGCGAAAGAACGGAAAAAGTGAAATTACTCACTTTACACATCACAATGCAGTTTACAATCGTCCGTGCAATTTATTCTTCGTCATTAATTCCACATGCGCTAATACATATCGGAGCGAATCACTTTACACTTACCCGAAGGACTCTAAAATCGGTCCTTTTTTCGTCCCGTACAGCCGCATCAGGTGCATCTTAACACGCGCCGGTATTTCAGTGGCTTTACGCATTACTTTACACTTTACGCTCACTTCAGTTGGCACTCACTTTACTTTATACTTTACGCCTCACAGCTATATATTACTTTTCTTCACACTTCCCTTTGCTCTTGCTTTGCTTTACAACTTACACTCAATCGCCTTACTTTACACTTTACACATTACAATCGCATTAATCATTTGTTGTTCAACCCATGACACGGTTTATACAAAATAGGCTCGCTTTATGTACGCTTAACAGATAAACAACGCGGTCATTCGATAATTGCACTTCAAAATCAGCCGATTCTTGTTTACACTAGAACCAGAAACGCTGTTTACACTCAACAAATAGACAACGCAGTCATTAAATAATTGCACTCCAAAATCGGCCGATTCTTATTTACACTAAACCAGAAACGTTGTTTACACCACTAAAAATTTAAACTCACCGACGTCGTCGTCGAACGAATCGGCGGCTGCCGGGGGAGGCAAAGCGCCAACGTAGTTATTTTGGGGCCTGGGAGGGGCCACATCGGGCGCCAAACGCTCGATGACGCCATCGAGCGACGAATCGTTGCGGTGGGCCAAATCGGCGACGGGTTCAAATTTTTCCCGAGGCAAATTGTTATTGCTGCGATTGAACGCCGGGGCGGCGATCTGGTTCGTATCGGGATATGCTGGCAAGTTGCCAGCATCCGAAAATTTCTGCCCAAATAATAAACTTGAGTATGGCAGGCGTCGTAATGCTAATTAATGGGTAAATGAGCCATTTGCGCAAGGCGGTGTGAAGCGAACTTTTTAAACCGAATTTGATATTTAAATTTCGGCCTCAATTTAAAGATATCTCCCAAAAGACATTTACCACAGGATAACCCCAGCACCGTACAAGATGTGTAGGGGGATTGGGAGAGGTTACGCCCCCTAATAAATTTTCACCCCATCCAAAGAATCACCCTCCCCCAAGAATTCGCGATTTTCCGAAAGTTTCCAAAACATTTCCTAGAAACTCGTAGAAAAGATGCTCTTAAAGCATTTTTAGCTATCTAATTGCTCAAACGCGCCAAAATTTTGGCGCATCGCGCCACATCCTCACGTTTTGACTATATTTTGTTCAATTTGTTCGACTTTTTGATTTTTCTTCGAAACTTATTTACCTTTTTATGCTCTAGAAAGATAGAGCATCGTCAGAACCACCGAAAAACAGGGTTTCTGACGCGTACCCACCATACATGCAACATGGGGGATAAGGGTATCCCCCACCCAAGATCGTACGTCCACCCCGAGTCCCCAAAGCCAGAAAATTGTCGACCCCCTTATTGTTGGAAAAAATTGAGTTTTTTGGCCGTTTTCACTTTTTAGGCGTTTTTGGCCGTTGTTGGCCAAAAATTGGAGGTCATTTACCCCCCCCTCCTCCCTGCCCTAGAAACGAACGGAACCCCCGAAATTTCGAGCCATTACATGTATGGTACCCACCATTTTCGGGCCCAAATAAGGCACATCAAAAGTCCACCCCCCACCCCCGAATTCTCATGCTGTGCACATCTGGCTGGCACCCATCAGCACGTCAACCCCTTTCGTATATTTTTTTTGAATAATTTTTTATATATTTTTCTTACGGGATACTCGTTCAAAATATAAATTAATTAACATTATTTTAATGATAATATTCCAAAATTGACCAACGCATATAATAAGGAAGCAAGAGCTGACTTTTTTAATCTGCTGATAAGACGTTGTTGATAATTAATGAATTACCTAAATAAATCTGTAATTTGATAAAACTACAACTACGAGTAAAATATTGTCAAAACTTAGTTAATTTGAAGAAAATTAAAAATTAAGTTAAATTCTAAAGCCTTCGACTTATCAAAGCATCTGGTCACTAGAGGCACATATTTTATATTGAGAAAATTTTAAAAAATTTAAAAAATTAAAAATGCGTACTTAACACAAGAAACCTATCAACACGCATGTAAACTGGGGCAATGTAAGAGCAGTGGCGGATCCAGGATTTTTCCTAAGGTAGGGGGGGCGGTACCCCTATGGGGAGGGGCGGAACCCTAACTTGGGCGGAAAAATTAGCTGTTTTAACCCAAAAATCGCTAAAAATCGCTCAAAAATCCTTAATTTTGCGCACTATTTTGGGCCGATGGGGGGGGGGGGCGGCCGCCCCCCCCGCCCCCATAATTCCGCCCCTGTGTAAGAGTATTTTTCATTCAAAAACAAGGAAAATAGGCCCAGAAATTCTAAAAAAATATCACCAAATTTTTAGCTCTCCGTATTATGGCAAAAAGTTACATTTTTTAATGTCGATTTTCAAGATTTGATTTATTCTCATTTTTATTTAAAGGCGCTTTTTCGACGTTTTCGGTCAAAAAATTGCTTATTCAATGCACATTTCGATCCGATTGAGATTACAAAAATGTCAAGATAAAATGAATATGACGCAAAAAATTGACAAAAATCAAACTTTATAAAAAAACATTCAAAATCACGTACAAACATAGATGTGTAACAGGCATACTTGTAACGGGTGAGATGGGGGATCCCCTAACCATAGGCGGGTGGAGTGCAAGATTTTTAAAGGTAAAATAATAGCCTTAAAAATATTGGTGTGGCTAAAAAACACCATTTTTCAACGTTTCTCATCTAGCACTATCCATTGGCATAAAAAATTGCGAAAAAACAAAGAAAAAATTAATTCTGAGGGGTATTTTGATTTCTGGGGAGTATTTTAGATTTTTCGGCGGTGCATACCCCCAACCCCCACGCCTACGTGTGTCCCCAACCCCTCCCAAAGTTGGTTGTCCCATCCCCCTGAAGCCAAAAATTTTTTGACCTCCTACCAGATTTTTTCCTGGAAAAAAATTCGTTTTTGGCTGGTTTTAGGTGTTTTTGGATTCGTTTTTGGCTGGTTTTAGGTGTTTTTGGCCATTTGCCAAAATGAAGGTCTCCACCTAAAAAATAGCCGAGGACCTCCACCCCACATAAAATTTTGAGCCATTACACGTATGGTAACAGGAGTATGTATATATGGGTGGATCCCCCATCCAAATTTGCCAAAGGACTGAGATTTGCCCCAACAAGAATTTTCGGCAAAAGTTTGCGTTTTTCGGTCATTTTCAGACGTTTTTTACCATTTTGGCCAAAAACCGAAAATAATCCCCCAAAAAATGGCCGCATATGTCCTTCCAAAAATTTAAGCTTTGAAATGCATCTAAACAAACTGCAACTTGCGATAGCTTTGCCGCTACATATTATTGAGTTTACTCAGATTTGCACCCCCCCCCAGAATTCGTGATTTTTTGAAAGTTCCCAAAAATTTTCTAAAAATTATAGGTCAAAATCAAAGAAATCACGAGTGAAAAATTGTGCATGTAGGAATTTCTCATTTTTTCTATTTTTATTTTTATTTTAATCATAAAAAAACAACAAAAAAACGACTTTTCACTCGTATATTCCGAGAAAATTGTCAGTTCTAATTAAAAATTAAGTAGAATAAGCGGGTAAAAAAACAGAATACATACAAATAAATAAAAAGGTACGAAATTAAATTGTTCAAAATTAGTCGAATAATGAGAAAAAACAAATTTTGGCATTTAAAGCTCCAAAAATTGCCAAACATATTAAATCTCGGGAAAATTCTATGAAAGAATTGAAACAAAGTAGCTGTTTTAGCGGGAAAAAATTCAGAATGCTCTTTGAACGTGTTCTTTATGATAAGGATTTTATTTATTAATTTTTTCTATTGAAAAATCTATTAGATATTTTTTCCAAGAAAAATTACCGTCTTTGGAAGAAAAGAAATTATTTAAGAAATTATTGAATATTAAATTATTAAGGAATTATTAAAAAATTAAAAAATAAAAAAAAACAAAGAAATTATTGCGTGAAGTAAAAAAAGAACAGGAAATGCTGCGTAATATGAATTTTTCACCTCCGGCCTAATCAAATCAAAATGATTCGGCTGACTGAAGTTCGATTTCTGTAAACTTCTTAAATAGCCGTTTTCGGTCTGAAAAAAAATATTCAAAAATAAGACAAAGATTGAGAAAAATCGAAAAATTATCGAGTGGATTTAATACGAAACGAAATCAGCTTTTAATGGTTAAAAAATTTTGAAAAAAATCATAAGTAGAAAACTAATTAAATATTTAAGAATATATCGGACAATCATGTTAATAAGCAAATCTCCGTATTTAGTTTAAATAGCCCATTTCACTTTACACACTCAACGTTTAGTTATTCGCAATGTTGAACCCGGACGCGCATTTTCTAATTGTAAGAACAAAAAGTTTAAAAAATGGAAAAGGCGGAATTTAAGGGGAAACATGCTGTACTGTATAAACATTCAACAAAAGTTATAGTAGGTATGCTATAAGGGGCGGATTTAAGGGGGCGGGGGCGGGGGCGGCCGCCCTCCCCAATTGGCCCAAAATAGTGCGCAAAATTAGGGGATTTTTGAGCGATTTTGAGCAATTTTTGGTTAAAACGGCTGATTTTTCCGCCCATGTCATGATTCCGCCCCCTTAGGGGTACCGCCCCCCCCTTAGGACAATCCTGGATCCGCCACTGTATGCAATCTATACGGAATATACAGAAATGAGCAAAAAATATAAAATCTGGAAAAGGCGGATTTGATGAGATACGTAAGTAGTGCAGTGTAAACAATAGAATCAAGAGTGAAAAGTGAAATTTGTTATACAAACTGAATATATGGATACATACAGGCCCGTAGCCTGGATTTTATTTCGAGGGAGGGGGACAAAAATTTTGAAAGTCAGATATCTCGGGAACCACGAAGGGTAGTCAAATATAGGGGCCTTAGTGAACTTTTTTCAACCAGCTGTACACAATGAAGAAGAAAATTTCAAAATATTGAACCTGTTTACCTCATACTCATACTTAGGCCCGTATCCGGGGGCCCCGCCCCCCCCGAAATATAAAAAAATTTTTGATCGTCCCAAGGGTCCCCAAAGGGAAAAATGAAAAATTGGCGAAATGCGTCTGAAACACCGCCAAAACAAGTTTTTAGCGTACTTATGAGCTGGTAAACTCATAATTTTCCGGCGCTTCGTGCCGGATTTATTGTTTATGTACAGTTTTGTCTTCTAAACCGCTGAAATCGCTCAAATTTGAGTAGCTGAGCATGTCAAATTTTTCAAGCAACATGCGCCAGATTCGTTGTCTAGCTATAGTTTTTGCCTTCTAGCTCACTCAAAACAGCTCAAATTCAGGCACGTAGCTAGTCGTCATGTTTTGGGGGGACCAGCACCAATTGGGGGGGGGGGGGGGGCTAAGCCCGAAAAACCAAAAATAACACAAAAATAACGTTTAAAAAGACCTATTTTTCCGATTTCTCTGAATTTTTAAGGGGGAGAGTCCGAACCCCCCATTATCCCCAGAGATACCTGCCTGCCCAAATTTGAATTATGACATGGGATACATAAAATTGTTCCGCGCTTCGCGCCGTATTTATCTTTATATATGTTTTTTGTCTCCTAGCCCGCTCAGAACCGGCTCAAATTTGAACTTGACATGCAAAATACGTCAATTTGTTTCGGCGCTTGGCGCCGAATAATTCATTATCTGTATTGTTTTTCTCTGTAAAGCGCAACGATTGAGTACAAAGGCAAGAGATAAGAAATAATTCGTCGATGAAGTGATGAGAAATCAGCTCAAATGAAAAATTTGCTGTATATCAATATGAATTAGAGTAGGAAATTTCAAATTTTTTTTGAAATTTTCCTTCACTATCTTATAGAGCTCGTCGAGATACACTCAAAACTGCCTTTATTTTCGTCTATCTCCCGATGGTCCTCGAGATATCTGGCCTCAAAAATTTTCAGCCTTACCCCGAAATAAAATTCTGCTTACGAGCCTGATCATACGCCAAAAATCTATAGTTTAAACTATCTGCGCAACTGATTCCTCATCGTCCAGTCCATGAAAATTGCTTAAATTTTCGTGTTTGTACCATAGGTGCACAAGCTCAGGGTCGGCAGGGGGGTGAAATGCCAAAAATCTAAAACAGTAAATTCCACGTTCACGATTTTTTTGCTGTTTTAATGATCAAAATGGTCAAAATAGCCTATAAAACGTTTTTTCGAGTTAATAACACATTTTAAAATCATTTTTAGCCCATTTTGACTGCATTATATCACTTTTAACACTAAAAAATGCAAAAATTTATCAATTTTGGGCGCTTTTTGAGTAAAAAGTACTTAAAAGTACTAATCTGGCGCGATGCGCCGGAAAAATTTTGACATTTTTCCTGAATTTGATGTTAAAAATGATGCAAAACAAGACCTGTTTCCTCAAAATCGCCGGACAGTACCGGTCTAGCTGACCCCTCAGGGGGGGTAATACCCCCTCTCACCCTTCCCTATGTGCATGTGTGCTTTGTACTCAAGTTTTGTGCTCTGCAATGAAAAACAGCCAGAAATAAGTGATTAGGCGCGAAGCGCCGGAAAAAATCAGACATTCTCTCCATGCCCAACTCAAGTTTGAACCTTTAAAAAGAATAAAACTATACTGAAACAACTAATCCGGCGCGAAGCGCCGCAAAATTTTGCGCTTACTAGCTCAAAGTATGCAAAACCCTGTTTTGACGACCTTTTAAATGCACTTCGAGAATTTTTCATTCTTTGCTTTGTCGGACCCTTGTGAAGAACAAAAATTTTTTTGGTTTCGGGATGGGGGTGGGAAGCATACATAGGTGGGCGGCACCGAAATTCTGGAGGGTGCAAGATTTTCAAAGGTCAAAAAATGGCCTTTAAAATGGTGGTATGGTATAAAAGGCGAGAAAACACAATTTTTCAACGTGTTACTGTCTGGCAAAAAAAAACGAAAAAATTTAAAAAAGTGAATTCTGAGGGTATTTTTGGTTGCCAAGGGGGTACATACCCCAAACCCCCACCCCTCGCCCAGGTATGGAGGGAAGGCCTCCACTAGCCCTCATCGGTCACAGGCCTGAATAAAAATGGACTGAAGATAAAAAATATAGAAAACGCGAAATTCAAGGAGAAACATTTGCAGCGACCTCCGAACACATAAATTCAGAATGTAAATTGAAAGCTGCTATTTAAACTGAATACCCACACAAAAACGTCAGCAAAATATCCAAAATATAGAAAACGCGAAATTTAAGCAGAAACAAAATAATTTTTCAATAATCAAAACTTAAAAAATTCAAAAATTTCTAGTCAAAACCAAAGTTTTTTTGGTAATTTATGCAAAATTGAAGCAGTTTAAAATCTATGTACGATTTACGCGCGACTCGAATTTATAATATCTTGAAAAATCGTTTTTTCTATGATTGGCTTCATTTTTTAGATAATTTACAATGACTCGAGAATTTCCTACTGTAGAAGACGCCGCAAAAATATGAAAAATCCAATCAACATACATTTTAAGCGTTGAATAGAAAAATTGTCAATGTTTACGAAATAAGCCAAAAAATGGATATGATAAAAGTCATACTATTCAGGAAATGGACGTAAAAACTTGAAAGATGCGAAACATCAAAAATTATTTTGTAAAATATTATACTCGTTTATAATTTATTTGAGGGCCGTATCACAGATTGGTCAACTTTTAACCCCCCTCCCGATTTTTGAACAAATTTTTTTTATTGCTTCTAGGAGTTTTTTGTCCATTTTGACCACAAATTGGAGGTCATTTACCCCTCCTCCAATTTCGAGCCGTTGCAGTGGCGGATCCAGGAGTTTCCTAAGGGGGGGGGGCGGTAACTCTAAGGGTGGGGCGGAACCCTGACTTGGGCGGAAAAATTAGCCGTTTTAACCCGGAAATCGCTAGGAATCGCTCAAAAATGCATAATTTTCGCGCACTATTTTGGGCCAATGGGGGGGGGCGGCCGCCCTCCTTCTAAATCCGCCCTGGTAACCCCCCATCGAAATGGCCGACTAATCATACGTGTAACAGGGGAACCCACCACCCAAAGTCAGACGTACCCCCTCATACCCGGAGCCGGAATATTTTGGCCCCCCCCCGATTTTTGGGGAAAAAGTAAAATTTTTTAGGCGTCTTCTGGCCGTCTTCCACCAAAAATTCGAGGTCGTTCACCCCCCCCCCCCCCACAATTTCGAGTCGTTACGTCTGTGACTAATCCACTCAAATTTTTGGGACGTTACGTGTCCGGGATGGGGGCTGGCAGGTCTCCACCTTTCCTGCCCCATCGAAAGCTTGATTTTCTGCTCCCTCCCACTTTTGACAAAAATTTGCATATTTTGTAGACAATTTTTACGCGCTTTTTGCTGTTTTGGCGCCGCTAAATTCGGGAAAGCGAAACTGATTAAAATTAAAGTCTAAAAATGGCCTTAAAAATGGACGGTATGGCGAAAAAGAACACCATTTTTCAACGTTTCTCATCGAGACACTACCCATTGGCATCAAAAAATTGCGAAAAAAGGGAAAAATGTCAAAAATTGAATTCTTGGGCGTGGGGTTGCTTCCGGGGGGAGGAAATATTTTGGTTTCTTGAGGGAAGCATACCCCCTCCCCAAACCCCCCAGGCCCAGGTATGGCTACGCAGCATTTTTAATTTTTACTTTAGAGCGAAAAAAATTGGACGGGAATTAGTAAGCTTATAAAACATCATTTAGAAATGAATAGCACGTCGGATAGAGTTTCGAAAAAATTCAAGAAGTAAACACGTCATTTCAACGAAAGATTTGATGGTTTCAGCTAAAAAACTTTGAAAACTTTAAAAAATTTACAAAAACAGCTATAAAACTTTGGAAACCTTGAAAAAATTAAAAAAAAGAACTTTATGACGTACCGGAGGGTACAAATGATATAATCAAATAGGGCGGTTAAAAAAATACAGTAAGACGGGCGTTTAAAGGATCACCACGCCCAAGATCCCTGATCGGATCTGGTATACAATTTACCCCCCAGCATTTTTAGCCGATCCATATAAGCTACAGTAACCAAACTCTACAAGGAGATAGCTATAAGCCTATTGTACTAATCTGGCAAAATTGATTAACTTACGGTGTAAACTTATATACTGCTTTACACTCACAGTTTACAACTTACTAACGGCATCTAAAAATTGTAAACGATTCGGTGGGTTTCAAACAAAGCAGTTTTTTGTAACTCAATCAACATCCTACATTAAAAAGTAAGTTTAAAGGTAAAGTAAAGTGAGTTTTTTTAATTTTCTTCAAAGCAGTAAATTTACACCGTAAGTTAATCAATTTTGCCAGATTAGTTCAATAGGCTTATAGCTATCTACTTGTAAAGTTTGGTTACTGTAGTTTATATGGATCGGCTAAAAAAGCCGGAAGGTAAATTGTACACTAGATCCCCTTATTTAACCTAAAGATTACAGTAACCGTATTGATTAATTGATTAAGATCACCGTGAGATACGACTTAAAATAAAATTTACACGGGCTTACTGTAGCCGTACAAGCAAAGCATTGGGAATCCGGAGAAAGAAACCGAAAATTTGTCTGTAAGGCTTTTTGGGCGTAAAAATGATTTAAGGCTCAAGACGACCTTCCTTTTTGAAAAAACAAAAAGATGAAAAATTTTATAAAAAATATCGAAAAAATCCGAGTAAATGAAGCAAAATAGAGTCAAAAAAAGAGCACCTATATATACGATATATGAAAAGTTTTACACTTTTTAGCACGCGCGTGAGAATGGCCCGAAATTTTGGGCGAGGGGCCCCGACAATTTCAGGCGGAGGGGGTAATGAGTTTCGATTTTTGGACAAAAACGACCAAAAAACACCGAAAAAACGAATGAAAGCGCAATTTTTTCCCATAAATAAAAAGAGTCAGAAAATTTGCAGACTTTGGAGGCGAATGTCGGAGGAGACGTCCAACGTTGGGTGGGGCAACCCTCATCCCCTTAGTTACACGCATACATGCAACGGCTCGAAATTCGGGGTTGGGGGTCCCGGCCATTTTTAGGGGAGGGGGTGAATGACCCCCAATTTTTGGCCAAAAATGGCCAAAAAACGCCTAAAACGGCCAAAAAATTCAATTTTGCCCAGAAAATGGGGAAGTTCAAAGTTTTCTGGCTTTGGTTTAGGGGATCCCTCATCCCGCTATAACATGTATGGTTACACGTCCGCTTTTGAGCCAAAACATCATTAAAAAACGCTTAAAACACATTCTCTGAGATTTTAGGAAAAATGGTAATTTTATTTAAGCGATCGCAGTGGCATATCAAGTTCAAATTTTTAATTTTTGAATTTTTTAAGAATAAATTAAATCAGTAATAATTTATCGTGTTAAAAATTTATTTTTTATTTCTTTAAATAACATTATTTTTTCATAATTTGATAGCCTGTTTGCCAGCCTGACTCTTGGGCGGGCCCATACATGTAACGGCTCAGGAATTTAGGTGAAGGTTCCCGGCAATTTTCAACAAGGGGGGGGGGGCGGGGTTAATGATCTCTAATTTTTGGCGAAAAACGGCCCCAAAAAACACCTAGGAACTTCTAAAAAATTCAATTTTTTCCCAGAAATGTGGGGGAGGGGGTCATAAATTTTTCTGGCTTCAAGGGGGTTGGAGGAACAACCAACTTTGAGTTGGGGGATCCCCCATCCCCCTATTAAACGTATGTTTGGGCTTACGTATGTAGCCACTAATAAAAAATTTAATAAATTAATAAAAATTAATAAAAAATTAATAAAAAATAATAAAAAGTCGACAAAAATTTTTATTGACATTTTACCCGCAATTTTTCAAGCTCATTTTCCATCTTAGCAAATTTTTCTTTGATCACAACCGAATTTCCTTGGTTTAGCTGCGATTCGTGTTCCGCTTTGGTTATTACCTCGTCTTTCTCGCGTTTTACTTCATTGTACTTTAATTGGAGGTTGTCGTATTCCGACTGAAGGCCGCCTAATTTTTTCTTTGAAAAAAAAATAAAAACTTTAAAAACTATTAAAACGATTAAAAAAATGAAATAAATAAAAAGTAATTAATTAATATTTTTTTTAGGAAAAATAGAAATTAATTTAAATAAAAAAAACAAATAAACAAAAAATAAATAAAAAATAATTAATTTTAGGAAAAATAAATTGGATAAAAATAATAAAAAAATTTGTTTTTATCAATTTATTTTTAAATAAATAAAAAACAAATAAAAAAATTAAATAAATAAAAAGGAATTTAAAAAAATAAATTTTTTTTAAAATTAAAATAATTAATTTTAATTTTAAGCATAAAAAACCTTTTTTCTCCGCTTGCGATTCTTCGATGTTGTCGTAATGTTGACTTTTATGTAATTTAACAATTTATTTTTTTTGGTCAAATACTTTCATTAATAATAATCGCTTAATTTTCATAATTAATAAATGCGTAATTTGATTTAATAATTATTACATAATTTTTGATTTTAATTTAAAATTAGTAATAATTAAATTCTTGAATAATTTTGGCTATATTCCGAAATGGGATTTTAGCGCTTTCTAAAAATTTCCAATTTTTTTACTCGGTTTCAATCTCGGAAATACTCCTCAAAATTATACATGGCACTTAAATCTGCTCAATCACTCATTCAATATTTTCATTATATATTCCTAAAGCGAGCATTTTTCTATTTTTTCCTTTTTATTCTTTTTACTCGTAATTCAACGCAAAAATTTGTTTTCGTCAATTCTCTTCGAATTGCCCTGTTCACTTAAATGAAAAATCATTGAGTTCGCGAGTTTTTTTAAAATTTGGCATCAAGCCAGGGATAAATAATGGCTGTTTCTACTAGAATAGCGATTCTTCAAAATATCCATATTAGCTGTACTTCTGGAAACGCTTACTTTATTATCTATCATACGTTTATTACTTGTTATAATTGAAAAATTCTCAAAAATACTAGGACACACACCTGGGCGTGGAGGGGGGTTCGAGGGAGGAGTATGCACCCCCAGAAATCAAAATACCCCCAGAATTCCATTTTTAAATTTTTTCTATCGTTTTTTTTCGCAACTTTTTGATGCCAATGGATAGTGCTCGATGAAAAATGTCGAAAAATTGTGTTTTTTCGCCATATCACCACTTTTAAGGCCATTTTTTTGACCTTTGAGAAATCTTGCACCCCCAGAATTTTCTTGCTGCCCACGTATGCTAGGACACACATTTCTTTCCATTTTTTCACATTTTATTTTTCATTTTTTCGGATATGCTGATAAACAACTAAATCAGAAAGAAAAATATTTTAAGGCCTACCCTAAGGATCACAAATTTCTGACTTTAGGGAAATGGGCATACATGTATCAGGGAAAAAGGGGGATCTTCCCGACCCAAAGTTGGCTGTCCTCCTAAGTTTGGAAATTTTTGATCTCCGAGTTTTCGAAAAATTAAATTTTTTGGCCAGTTTCAACTAAAAAAATTGAGGTCATTTAGCCCCCTCCCCCGCCCCCAGAATATTGCTAGAGAAACTGCCTCCAAAAAATTTTCGAGCGCTTACACGTATCGATGGGAGGGACGATTAACTTTGGGTGGGGATCATACATGATCTTGGGGGTTTGGGGGGATTTCTCACCCCCGCAGAATCATTTTTCACCCCCGCAAAAAATTTTTCACCCCCCCAGAATTGGCGATTTTTCAAAAGTTTCCTAAACTTACCTGAGAATTGGTAGAAAAAGTGTCTTTTTCAGGGTTTTTGGCTATCTATTTGCTCAAAATCGCCAAATTTTCGACGCTTCGCGCCATATATTCTTGTTTTAAGCGATATATTGGTCAATTTATTCGACTTTTTTCGAAATTTTTTCCATGATTTCATGCTATAGAAGGATAGAATATCGTCAGAAACGCCAAAAAACGATGTTTTTTAACGCGTACCGGCCATTTTTGAGCCCAAAAAAAGCACTTTAGGTTTTCACCCCACCCAGAATTCCCATACTGTGCATGTATGGTGGGGATCCCCCAAATACGGCATGGAGATAGGAATATAGAATCTTTCATGTATTTCATGTAGATGACGTCATATAACCATAGAAAACCAATTTGTTTACTTTATAATTTTCCAACTTCTGCCGAAGTTCCGTCAACGCATTTGACTGATCTGTCGAATAAAAGGTTTTTATAATAAAAACAGAAAAATAGTAAGGGGAATATTGTCAATTACCAGTTTTATGCTTAAATAAGTTCTCCTTCTCCTGCTGAAGCGACTTCTCTAATCGCGACTTATGCTCGTAAACAACTGAAAACACAAAAATATAGATAAGCGGCAAGTGTGCGATGCCAAAAGATTTATATTAAATACGAACAATCGATTTGTTAGCCTCGTGAACCCAGAGGCGGATTTAGGGGGGCGGGGGGGCGGCCGCCCCCCCCATCGGCCCAAAATAGTGCGCAAAATTGAGGGATTTTTGAGCGATTTTTAGCGATTTTCGGGTTAAAACTAGAGCTGTGCCGGGGCCGCCTTTTTTGCCCGGGGCCGGGGCCGGGGCCAATAATAGCGTGCTTTACCATGCTCATAGTACGACCCCTGCCCTACCCCTCACATGTACCTATGCATATATTCTTGCTTGTAGATATGCACGTCAAGCGTTAATATTTGTTGGGATTACAAGATATAACAGAACATGGGCATCCGGAGGATCTAGACCCCCCAGAATTCACATTCTCCCCCCCAAAAAAAAAATCCGCTGAGACCCCCCAGAAATTGATTTTCAGAATTTTTTCTGTTTTTCTGCGGTTTTTTGATGCTAATGGATAGCTCTCATTGAGAAACGCGAGAAAACGGTGTTTTTTCGCTCTACCATATATTATCAGGCACTTTTTAACTTTCAAAAATTGTGGACTTCTAGAATTTTTGAGCTGCCCATGTATGGATTTAACTCCTCTGACTTGGATGCGTTTTTCAATGTGCTTTACTTTGCACTTTTTTAGGCTTATTATTCTATTTGTTCTGATAGACGTAGCTGTCTGCTACCAAGCAAGCTGGAAATGCTCGTCTATATGAATTGCAATTTAAAATATGTCAATTTTGATTATTAACTAGAAATTCGCACCAATCTGACATAGCGAAATAAAGATTTGAATTAGCAAGATCTGTGGTTTGCTTGAAATTGAGTTTGAAGGTAAATCTACCCAGAACATTATCAATTTTCTACATTATAATAAACTCTAACATTGGCCCGGCCCCGGTGCCAAGGCCAGCCCGGCCACGGCCCGGGGCCGGGGCCCGCCAACCCGGCAGAGCTCTCCTGGTTAAAACCGGCCAATTTTGACGCCCAAGTCCGGGTTCCGCCCCCTTCAGGAAAATCCTGGATACGCTACTGCATGAACCATTACAGACAGGCAAAAATACATGCGTTTTTGAGCATATCTAGGCAACTTGCTCCACACCATTCAAAACTACTGTCTTAATTTTTAATTATTGTTTAGAAAGGAAAATAATACAGCAAATAAACAATTTGGCGCGGCGCCAAAAAAATTGACTTATTTTCTAACATAAATCTAAGCTTCGGCTTCGGCCGAATCTGTATATATTCTGTAGTGTCACTGTTTTTTTTTTGTTCGAGGCAGAGATTGTGGGGTTCGTACAAGATTTTCAAAGCCATCTTTGTACAATGTACAAAGACTTTTAGGGCAAAGTAATGGTAATTTTTACGCTTTTTGAGTATTTTTCAGCGAAATTTCAAAAAATTTTAGGCGCTTCGCGCCGAACATCGGAATTGCATTTATTCGGCACCAAGGGCGGACAGTAAACACTCCAAATTCTATCTTTAAGCATCTTATGCGTCTATATATATAGTTTTATAAAGATTTTATTATGCAGAAAAAAGGACTATTAAACAACTTTGCACTATTTTTTGCCGTTTGAAAATAAAATTAATTTTTTTATCTTTTGCGTTGCATTAAATTCACAAGCTTGGATTGGTGCCTACTATGAGATTTAGTCAGCATATTGCAATCGCTGTAATTTTTCTGATTGTGTAAGTAGGGTTGTGCCGGGTCCCCCTTTTTCGAAAATTCGGGTCGGGTCCGGGTCCAACAGTTTAGGAAAGTCGGGTCCGGGTCCGGGTCCAAAATTTCTATCAACCTCGGGTCCGGGTCCGTTAACATAACATTGTGTTGTACCTACCAAACCACCATATCCTATCAATTTTTCCCTCATGTCCGCATGCTTGCACATTTATTTGTTAGTTTCTTTGTTTCAGGATAGGTTCACTTCAGGAATGTTGAAATAAAGGGATAAGCAAACAAACAGCAGTGCACTAAGTTGTGACTGTGTCTGATGCCTGTTGGTGTGTGCAACACGACCCCAAAAAGAACGTCTCCATAGACGCTTGTAATATGCTAACGCGCAGTGGCGGATCTAGGATTTTCCTAAGGGAGGGCGGTATCCCAACCAGGCACGTCTCTCTGGGAGGAATGAGGGGGCCGGACTCCCCATCCCTCAAAATTCAGAAAAATCGGAAAAATGAGACTTTCTAAACATTATTCTGTGCTGTTTTCGGCCCTTTTGAGCTTAGTTCCCCCAAAATTGGTGTTGGCACCACACCTGGGCGTGGGAGGGGTGTTTGGGGGTATGCACTCCCCCCGAGAAACGAAAATAACCCCCCAGAATTCAATTTTTAAAATTTTTTTCGTATTTTTGATGCCAATAGATAGTGCTCAATAAGAAACGTCGAAAAATGGTGTTTTTTCGCCATACAACCACTTTTGAGGCTATTTTTGACCTTTGAAAAATCTTGCAGCCCCCAGAATTTTCTTGCTGCCCACGTATGGTTGGCTGGCACCCAAAAATAGGACGGCCAGCTACGTGCCTGATTCCAATTTTTCCAAAAAACAGTCAAAAATAGGTCCAAAAATTTTCTCTTAACGCGTGAAATGGCGCTTTTTCGGTATTTTTATGTACTTCGTATACTTTTACATAAAATCACGTTTGACGCAATATCTTTTTCTAAAAATTTTGAAATTTTCGACAATTTTGTGCGAAAAAATAATTAAATTCCTTTGACTTTAACAAAAATCTGGCGCGAAGCGCCGAGAAAAATTTAGTTAAATTAAGGTGGATATGACGTCTAGAAGCATGATTTACTGCTTGATTTCCTGTATTTATAGCATTTGATGCGAAACATCGAAATTTTTAATTGAAATTAGAAGAAAACTATGCAAAAATAGCTGGTTCTGCAGTTAAAATTGATTTGAAACCTACATGAACAGAAAATGGCGTACAGGAAGTGTTTTTTGTACAAGGTCCGTTTGTAGATGTACAAAGATGGTCCCTAAAAGTCGTTGTACATTTTGTACACGCAAATTTTTGGGTGCTATGATATAGTAGGGTAGCGGCTTTAGTGTGGTAGAGTTGTTCGACCTTTAGTAGCGTATTATAGCTAATTCTAGGGTTAACGAGGGCGAAAATCATTAAGAATCGTCTTAAAACGGCGCGAAGCGCCGAAAAATTTGACATTTTTCCTTTTGAAATGCGATTACTGCTATTATAAAGATATATAGGACACACAATTACTCATTTCGGCGCGAAGCAACGAAAATTTCGGCGAAGTTTGGACCTTTGTTTGCGGCTTTTGACTTCCCAAAAATCTTTGTACGTATGCAAAGACGGTCCCGAAAAGTCTTTGTACATCGAGAATAATTTTGGCCGATTCAAAAAAATGTGCTTCCAGGTCGCCAAGAAAGTAAATAAATGTCATTAATAGGTATCATCCGGCGCGTAGCGTCGGATAAATTTGAGAAATTATGGTCACTGACGGCCAAAAATAATTGCAAATTGCATATCCATTCTTTATCTCGCCAAATATTTTGGCCAATGGAGGGGCCGCCTCTGCTAACGCGTATTGTTACTAAAAGTGCATCTATAAATAACTTAAACCATGCTTTATATTGCTATTGTGTCACGCCCAAGAGACATGGCTTCGGCTTTAATATAGCGCCAATATTTGTCACATTATTACTATTTGTCACCTTAAATTTTAATGTTTGATGAGGCCATCAGTTTGTTGCTGAGTTTACTAAAATGTTGAAAATGATCCATTTGCCTGTTTTTAGGCCCACGTCATTTTTCGTTGTTTTTCAATATTTCAGCAATGCTATATGCGTGCATTATATATTTGGACCCGGACCCGACACCATATTGAAGGCGGGTCCGGGTCCGGGATCCAAGTTTATGGATACAGCCGGGTCTGGGTACGGGTCCGGGTCCAGAAATTTAGGATTGTCGGGTCCGGGTCCAGAATTTTAGCCGGGTACGCAGCTATTCGAGTCCGGTCGGGTACCCCGTACTTAACCCTATTGTGTAGCACAAAGTTATTTTAGCTTTCTGTGTCGAATTTTGTATGCGTAAATTCAACCCGACTCGCGTGAAAATTTCGGCGTTTCGCGCCGAACTAATATATTTATCTTGCTGAATTTAGGACAAAAACTTTTTTGTGAAGCGTTCCAGTCACGAGGATTACAATCTTGTAGTATGTTGAAATGTACATATTTAATAGTATATCTATATTTTGTATGTACAAAAAATTTTTTTCGCTCGTACAAAAAGTGTGTGGTGTTATTCTGATAAGTATCGAGTATAACATTACTGAATGAGTGGCAAACACGAAAGCTAAGTCTGACCATGTTTGAGGAAAGGCATGGAATAACACGAAAGTGCCATTCATTTCAAAAGTTTTATTCAAATGCGCAGTTAATGCTCTTCATTAGCGCTCATTTCATTGCTAGTCGAGTGTTTTTTTTGTACAAGGTCCATTTGTACATGTACAAAGATGGTCCCCAAAAGTCTTTTGTACATTTTGTACATGCAAATTTTGTGTACTATAATATAGTACAGTAGCGATTTCAGAGCGGTAAAACGGGGTTTTCGATCTTTGGTAGTGTATTTTAGCTAATTTCTGGGTTTCTGACGCCAAAAATTACTAAAAATTATCTGAAAACGGCGCGAAGCGCCGAAAAATGTTGACATTTTTCCATTCTAAATGCAAATTCTGCCATTTTAAAGATATATAGGACAAATAATTTATCAGTTCGGCGCGAAGCGCCGAAAATTTCGGGAATTTTACACCTTTTTACAGTTTTTGTCTTCCTAAAAATCTTTGTACATTTTGTACACACAAATTTTGGGTACTATAATATGGTACAGCAGCGATTTTAGTGTGGTAAAAACAGAGTTCTTCGACTCTTCGTAGTGTTTTAGCTAATTTCTGGGTCTCTAAGGGCAAAAATCACTAAGAATCGTCTTAAAACGGCGCGAAGCGCCGAAAAATTTGACATTTTTACTTTTGAAATGCAATTTCTGCCATTATAAAGATATATAGAACACACAATTACTCATTTCGGCGCGAAGCGCCGAAATTTTCTCGAATTTCAGACCTTTTTTGCAATTTTTGTCTTCCCAAAAATCTTTGTACATGTACAAAGACGGTCCCGAAAAAGTCTTTGTACATCGGGAAAAATCTTTGCCGAGTACAAAAAAAAGCCGTGTTGCTAGTTGATTTTCATATGTACTCGTGCCGCATGTGTATCAGCGGCTAACAGAGATAAGGAAAATCTCCTTTTGCCATAGTTGTGTAAATCCTGAGTAGATTTGTTCTTTATATGATTAGAAAGTCCTCACTGTACCTGGGCGTGGGGGGGAGTTACGGGGGTAAACGCCCCCAATCACTTAAAATACCCCTCAGAATTCAATTTTTATTTTTTTTTGTTTTTTTTCATAATTTTTTTGATGCCAATGGATATTGCTCGATGCCAAACGTTGAAAAATTGTGTTTTTCCGCCATACCGCCATTTATAAGGCCATTTTTGACCTTCGAAAAAAATCTTGCACCCCCTCCGAGAACTTAGGTGCCGCCCACCTATGATCCTCACTGCATTTTTTGTACAATGACACTAAATCGAGTCCAATCGTAAACATTTTAATGCTGATAATTCTAATCAGACTTCCAAAATTAAATGCATTCCTTTTTCCGCTGAGCTAAACTCGAAGTATATGGTTTTTTTCACTGCATAAAAAATTTACGGTTCGGTAAATATACATAGTGATGAAAACATGCTTCAACGCATAGACGTAGGGGTTGTGGGTTGAGCACACCGAGAATCACGGCCGGAACCCCAGAATCCGGTACATTTTAGCAGGGTGGATTTAACGGATGGCGGCGGCCATATTATTGGCCCAACATGGAGGGCGAGCATACCCGGGCGTAGGAAGGGGGGGGTTAGGGGGTACGCAGCTTCCCTAAGAAACCAAAATAACCCCCTCCCCGAGAATTTCAACTTTTAAAATTTTTTCTTGTTTTTTTTCGCAATTTTTTGAACATTTTCGTGAATCTTAAAGCGATCTCTGGAATGTTAAAAAAAAACTGCATGTTTCCAGCAAAGACCTTCTACCTTTTTTGAGCAAAAATTTCAAAAATTTCTAGCGCTTCACGTTAAATGCTTCAATGCGCTTGTAAATATATTGCTCCACATGAATCAATACGGAAAATCAGGCCTTAAGTTTTCTTCTGCTTAAATCTTCGAAAAATTCTCCGGCGCTTCACAATGGATTTT
Organism: Mermis nigrescens; assembly: GCA_036768485.1. Taxonomy (NCBI): domain Eukaryota; kingdom Metazoa; phylum Nematoda; class Enoplea; order Mermithida; family Mermithidae; genus Mermis; species Mermis nigrescens. The sequence goes on along the minus strand of JAVLUZ010000152.1, from coordinate 4,090,618 downwards.
TTGGAAAATTCTACCAAAAATTATTCATTTATTACACGATATCGTTGGAAATTTTGAAATTTTTTCGAAAAAAAATAATGCGCACTAAATCATTTTAATAATAATACACGAAAGTAAAACAGCGAAAAACGCTATTTCGCACGTGAAGGGTGAATTTTTCGTATCTATTTTTGGACTAGCGCGAGGAACATTTTGGGGTACTGTTCCATGAAACATGAGCCTGGGGCTGAGGTGGGGGGGGCGTTACCCCCTCCTTCCTGAGCCTTAAAAAAACTGATAGCTATACAGCGGTTGCGACCGAAAAAACTACAATTCTATATAATATATACAGCCTTTTTGGGCCCAAAAAACTAGCTATATAGTCTGTTTTGAGCTAAGAAATGCTATTTAATTGTCTTTTCTTAGTTTGAAAAGGATTTATAGCGATTTTCTCGGCTCCAAAAAGGGATTGAGAAAACTATTTTTAGTCCAAAAAGGCTATACAGCTATGCTTGTGAATCCAAAAAGGCTATAAACCTAGTTTTATCAGACCAAAAAGGCTATATAGCTGATTTTCTGACCCCAAAAAGACTGCAGAGCCGTTTGTACGAAGCACATAGCGATCTAGCAATTTTTGTTTTCCACCCTCCCCCATCCTGAAAGTTTGACCTTGCGCACCTATGCTGCCCCCTGTGAAATCCTGCATTCATTCGCTTGACTGCAGCATTAGATTTTTTTGGCATGTGTTTTTGCGATTTTTGTCAATTTCGCACCATCCGGACCCCCAAATCCGGTTAGATCCTTTGCGTGAATGCAGGCCCATGTCCAGGATATGGCCAGGGGGGACGGACCCAGCATAAATGGCCTAGATCTCGGAAAATTCGTCTAAATAGCTTACAAAAAGCGCGCTTTTCGACGTTTTTTCGTCAAGCTCTATCAAATAAGATTACAAAATTCAAATTTTTCGATAGAACGTCTTTTCTTACTCAGAATGCTATAAAAAAATGTCGTTTTTGGTCGCGCTTCAGCCAAAATTATGGGAAATACTCCATACCCGACGCAAAGCACCGGAAATTTGAAGGTTTTAAGTCAAAGACACGAAGGAGCAATTTTTCCATCTTTCCGTGCATTACCTCCCATTTGAAAATTTTATTTTCTGGCCAAGGGGAGAGGGGGGGGTGGCCGGTGGCCAGCCGCCGGACTTCGATGATGAAAAAATTCACACGCTCTTCATGCTCAAAGTCAAATTGAAAACCCTCTCACGAGATTCCAAAATTATTTTTCATTACAAAGAGGAAGGGGACGGTCCTCACTTGGCCCCCTGAATACCACCTGAAGGGTCTGAAAGATAGGTGCTGTAAGCGTATTTTCAAGCGATTTTCGCGTAAAAATCGACAAAAACCGAATTTACTCTAGTAAAAATCCTGGATTGTGCCCCCTCGCTGAACCCAAAATCTCGATTTTACACCCCCTCCCTGGCCAACCTGACCTTCTGCCTTCTCTTGCTCCCCATCATACATGCAACATATAGCGATGTGGGAATCTCTACCTAAAGTTCCAAATACCCCTCAAAAAGCCAAAAACTTTCTAACCCCCCCACCAATTTTCGGGAAAAATCGTTGGAAAAAAATCGTAAATTTTTTGACGATTTCGACCAGAAATTGGAGTTCGAGATACCCCCCCCCCGCTAAAAAAAACATCGGGACGCCCGTCCTAAATTTGGGGCCGTTATATTTACGCTTCCCTTCAATATTTCTTCGTCCTTCACGCCCTTCCCCAACCCAAAGTTAAAACATTTTTGAGCCCCGCAAATATGCACAGGTTGGGAATTCTGACGGGGGAGAGCGGGACCTGAAACTTTTTAAACGTCTTTTTGGGTTCTCAAATGGTGGATACGCGTCAATAACATCGTTTTTTGGCGTTTCTGACGATACCCAATGTTTCTACAGCTTTTTAACATTAGGAACAATTTCAGAAAAGGACAAAAAATTTAATAGATTGAACAAAATGTAGTCAAAAAAGAGTACATGGCGCGATGTGCCTAAAATTCAACACTTTTGAGCAAATAAATCGGTACATAGCTAAAAAAAACTCAAAATAGCATGTTTTCTACGAGTTTTTCCAAAACTTTTGCAAAATCGTCAATTCTGGGGTAGAAAAAATTACTGAGGGCTCAAGAAACTCTTCTGAGTGAGGAAAGGTCATACATGCACATAGGGGCAGATGACGGGGGATATTATCCGCCCCCCCCCAACAGGTGCGCCAAGGTCAAACTTTCAGAGGGGGTGAAAACCAAAAATTATAGATAAGCAGTGCTTCGCCCAAAAACGCTTATATAGCCTTTTTTGGGCACAGAAAATTAGCTATACAGCCTTTTCAGGCTCATAAAACTAGAAACTAGCTGTATAGCCTTTTCGGGCTCATAAAACTGGCTATACGGCCTTTTTTGACTCACAAAAATATAGCTATATAGCCTTTTTGGACTAAAAATAGCTATTTATCCCGTTTTGGAGTCGAAAATAGCTATATGTCCTTTTGAAACTCAGGAAAGACAACTATGCAACATTTCTGAGCTCAATCGTTGTTTCTGAGTCTAAAAAAGGTTATGTAGGTAGTTTCTGAGCATAAAAAGGCTATATAGCTAATTTTCTGGAGTCCAAAAACGGATATATAGCAATGCTTTTTCGACCAAAATGGCTGTATAGCTTTCAGTTTTTCGGAGCTCAGGAAGGTAATACTTACCCCCTTCCAGTGTCTTTATTTGTTCGAGGTCCCGTTTGTACATGTACTAAGATGGTCCCCAAAAGTCTTTGTTCATTTTGAACATGCAAATTTGTGTGCACTATTGTTAAGTACAGTAGCGATTTTGTAGTGTGGTAAAACAGGGTTTTTCGATCTTTTGTAGTGTATTTTTAGCTGATTTCTGGGTTTTCTGACGCCAAAAATTACTGAAAATTGTCTCAACACGGCGCGAAGCGCCAGGAAAATTTGACATTTTCATTCTAAATGCAAATTCTGCCATTTTAAAGATATATAGGAAGAACAATTACTCATTTCGGCGCTAAGCGCCGAAAATTTTGGGAATTTCACAGCTTTTTACAGTTTTGTCTTCTTAAAAGTCTTTGTACATTTTGTATTATAAAATTTTTGGGTACCATTATATGGTACAGTAGCGATTTTAGTGTGGTAAAAACAGACTTGTTCGACTTTCGGAAGTGCCATTTTAGCTAATTTCTGGGTCTCTAAGAGCAAAAATCACTAAGAATCGTCTTAAAACGTCGCGAAGCGCCGAAAAATTTGACATTTTCCTTTTGCAATGCGATTTATGCCATTATAAAGATATATCGAACACACAATTACTCATTTCGGCGCGAAGCGCCCAATTTGCGAATCTCAGACCTTTTTTGCCGCTTCTGTCTTCCCAAAAATCGCAGCGCCTGTGCAAAGACGGTCCCGAAAAGTCTTTGACACATCGGGAAAAATCTTTGCCGATTACAAAAAAAACACTGCCCCTTCTCCTTTCTTCCCCTTGCTCATGCGCAGCCCCCCTGAAAGGTCAGCCGGACGGGTACTGTCCGCCGATTTTTGAGCTGAAGGAACGTTTTTTGCATTACTTTTGAGGTCAAAAGCAGTTGCTGGGCAAATTCGGCCAACCAGTCTTTGAAGATATGCAAATTTTCTGTTATTCGCTGCCATTCCGATTGCTTTTGATCGGCCGGCCACGGATAGGACGATGCGTATTGATAGAGCAGGCTCATTTGTTGTTTGTCGTACTTTATAGGGTTGCGCAGAGGCATGCTTGCGGATTTCTTATGAACGTTTTCTAGCGCTGCCGCCTTTTCTATATCTATTAATTAAGGTATTGCGTGAAAAAGAATGAAATACAATCGAAGTCCGTTAATAAAGACTCGGATAGCAGACACTCCCCGCTTAATGAACACCCTTATACTTTATGACAGTAAGAAACCCGCTTAACAAGCTCTCGGTGAACTGATAATAAACACGGTTCCATAAAATCATTGGTGTATGCCAACGGCGTAAAAACCTCTGTTAGTAAGCACCTGACAAGAAAACGTGACTCAACGGCACTCTGTAATTCACTTTTTTCAAATTAGCCTGAGTGAATACATCGTTTTGGATATTAAATGAACTTTGTGCACAGTAATAGCATGTTTTTTGTATTCGGCAAAGATTTTTTCCGATGTACAAAGGCATTTCAGAACCGTCTTTGTACATGTAGAAAGATTTTAAGGAAGACAAAAAATGTAAAAACGTCTAAAATTACCAAAAATTTTCGGCATTTTGCGCCGAAATAGGTAATTGTTTGTTCTATATCTCTTTGTAATAGCAGAAATTGCACTTAGAAAGCAAAAATACCAAATTTTCGGCGCTTCGCGCCGTTTTGAGACAATTCTCAGTTTTTTTGTCATCAGAAACCCATAAATTGGCTAAAAGACACTATCAAAGGTTGAAAAATCCTGTTTTACCACACCGAAAACGTACAATACCATATAATCGCACCCAAAAATTTGCATGTGCAAAAGTACAAAGACTTTTGAGGACCATCTTTGTACACGTACAAAGAGACCTTGTGGAAAAACACTGAGTAATAGTCAAAATCGCTAATATTTAGAGGGAAACAGTAATGTTATGTCATATTATTGCATTTATGGCTATGAAAGCGCTATGTGATCGGTTAATAAGCACCCTCGGTTAGTAAACACAGAACCCTTGGTCCCTTCAGGGTGTTTATTAACGGGGTTTGACCGTAGATTAATTTCTAATGAAAAGCGGATCATCTGATCTTAGTTGCGGATTAGCAGACTTCCTCTAACCCCTCGATTTTGCCAAATAAGCCTAATTTTAAATGTGTCACATAGGCGTAGGCGGAATAAATCCCCAGAATTCATAACCCCATACAATAGACGCAGAAAATTCAATTCTTGAAACTTTTATGCATTTCCGATTTTTCTGATGTCATTAATTCATCAATTTCTTCAAACTTTAGACGCTGCCCAGCTTATTTATATGGTTCCACGAATATTATTCAAACACAAAAACCATGTTCTTAACGATGAAACAATATGAAGTAAAATTGAAAAACAAAGATATGGGCCAATCACTCTTCAAAACTGCAAATTTCAAAAAAGGAAAATCTCTATTTGTAATTTAGAAAAAATAATATTAAAATCACGCATAATTTTCAGGGGTCATTTATTACTTCTAAAAACCTTAAGATTTCTATCTCCATCTTAATCCAACTGAAGAAGAACAAGCTAAACATTCACAAAAGTTACACGCAGGTCCACAACCAGGGGCAGCAGAGCGGCCCATGAGGTGAAACCTTTTTTGAATCTCCCGAAGGAAAATATTACAAATTTTAAAGTAAATCCTAATATACTATAATATATGTAGTACAGTAATGCGTTCTGTGCGTTAAAACTGCATTTTCAGACTTCTATTAGTGTACTTTAGCCAACATAATGGGTATCTTACTATAAAAATAGGAAAATTTATCAATGAGGCGCCAAAAAATGTTTGTTTCCGCCGGTTTCAAGTAGAATTAGCATGGCAGCCTTTTCAATAACAAATATTCAGTTCAGAAAACTGAAGTGAAAGGAAGCACCAGAAAATCTTGCCATTCTTACAGTCTGAGACGCGATGTCGACGCTTTGTAAATACAAAAACAGAAAGTTGCCAATCTAGTGCGAGACAATTTTCGCATCACTTTATAATGATGATCAAGACCAAGTCAAGTTTAGATTTTAACAGACGAAAAGTGTTTTAGATTGCTTAATTAGTGAGCAGCAATAGAATATTTCGGCTGATTTAAGTATTCATGTTCAATGCTAGCTGAAGCACTGTAAGACATTGCTATTTAGCTTCCTATAGGAGTTGAGATTTTTAAGCCGCCAGCTTTTGCGCGAAAATGTAGGTTAAGTACTTTTCCTGTTTTATACCAAAAGCGTACATTTAACAGGGGGATTGTACGTCCCCACCATACGTGGGCAGCAAGAAAATTCAGGGGGGGTGCAAGATTTTTTGAAGGTCAAAAAATGGCCTTAAAAATGGTGTTATGGCGATAAAAACACCATTTTTCGATGTTCCTCATCAAGCACTATCCATTGGCATCAAAAAATCGCGAAAAAAACGAAAAAAATTTTTCAAAAATTCAATTCTGGGGGGTATTTTGATTTCTGGGGTATTCTGGATTTCCAAACCCCCCACGCCCAGGTGTGGTCCCCACCCCACTCTCCATCCATTAAGGACCAAAATTTTTTTATTCCTCTCCGAATTTCGGTGAAAACGTGCGTTTTTGTCATTTTTTGGCCAAAAATTAAAGGCCATCCATCTCCCACGCGAAAATGATCGACTACCTCCACATTTTAAGCTGTTACATGTCTGTCACAAACCGATCAGTCATCCCTCCTAAGAATGATCAATTGTCAATGCAAAACGGTGATCCGTCACAGTGCATCCAGGCCACGGGCGTACGCAGTATTTTTTTGAGAAGGGACGGTCAGAAAATTTAAGATCCTATATTATGAAATATGTTTGGCGGTACACAAAATAAAGTGCATTTTCTAACGTTTCTGCACATGCTCTATCCCTTACGCTCATTAAATTAAAGTTTCTCGAACAAATTTTGTTTTCTCTCAATAGGCTAGGTATGAAAAGTGACGTTTGTTGAGAAATTTGAAAATTTTCTATCCGGAAGTTCGATTGAAAGGATAGAGCATATTGAAAAACGCCGGAAAATACTGTTTTTACTGGCTATCGCAACTAGGTCCCTGAGATAAAAACCAATTTACTTAAAGTTCGCCCCCCTTAGTCGAATCATGGATACGAGTCTGTATATGTTGATATGCAATCCAATGCATGTAAATTAAGGTAGGTAAATAAATAAATAAATACACACAGGCCCGTATCCAGGACTTTATTTCGAGGAGGGGGGGCCGAAAATTTCGAGGTCAAATATCTCGAGAACCATTAGGAGATGGACAAAAATAAAGGCATTTTTGAGCATATGTATCTGATGCAATGTTAAAAAAATTTCAAGAAAATTTTTTTCGAAATTTTTCAATTTATTTCACACTCATATTACACAAATCTATCGTTTAAACAATCTACTCAACTGATTTCTCATTATTCAATCGACGAATAATTTCCTAATTTCTGTCTTCGTAATTAATCTTTGTCATTTACAAAGAAAAACAATACAGAAAATAAATAGTTCATTGGACATGTTCTACGTGTCTAACTCAAATTTGAGGGTTTTCGGCGGGCTAGAAGACAAAACTATACATAAACGATAAATCCGGCGCGAAGCGCCGAAAAATTTTAAGTTTTCTAGCTCAAAAGTACGCCGAAAACCTGTTTTGGTGGTGTTTTAGACCTATTTTGAGAATTTTTCATTTTTTCCTTCGAGGGACCCTTGTGTTTCAAAAATTATCTATCATTTCCGGGGGACCGGCCTCCCGACCCCTGAATACACATTGTATATCTGCGTCAGAGCATTCCCGTCGATCGCCCCTGAATATTGTATGCAAAGATGAAGCTCCAGCTGACGTTTTTGATTTCGCCTCAAAACCGCCTTTAGGTTTCGATTCCGATGGTGCAATTTTGGGAGATTTAATAGAAGCCGTTTCACAGTGCCAGCCGAATCCGGCATAAACCCGACTCAGATAATCGTCGTAGGAACCACAAAATGACCGAAAATAGTCCGACGTCGACGGTTCGCGGACTCGGACATCTTCCGACAACGCCGCTGATAAAGTTGACAATTTTTCACACTTTTGTTTATTTTCGTCCGAAATTTTCGATAGGGTATCAGAAATTTCTGGTGATTCCACAGCGGTTGCATTAGCAACGGCATTCGACGAAGTCGTTGAAACAAGTAACTTCTCGAGCTTATTCGTAGATTCGGACTGATTAGCGACAATTATTTCAGACAAGGTCGCGTCACCGCTGACTTCGTTACATCCTGCTTTTGCCACGTAAACGATTTCACTCGATAGCGCAAGCGAGTCTGAAGCTGTTTTCGATTTTTCGGCTTCTAGATGATTGAATGAAAAATTTTGTGAATATAAAACAGTAAGTAATGAAAACAAATCAAATAATGCAAAGTACAAGCCTACATATCAATGAAGTTTCGACAACGTTAAAGTACGCAACTTATAAATCTTAAAGTCAGTTAACATCTTACACAAGGACCGAATAACGATTTTTCTTCAATTAATAAATGCACTACAGTGAAGTGAGTAGGTTACTCAAATTTAGGAAGTACTTAGTACAGATGCCTACTTCACTAGTAATTAATTAAGGAATTTGATTTCGGAAAAAATTCGAATTATTAATCAACTAGCAAAGAAAAATGCTCCAATGGAACAAAAAAGACGAATATACTTGGGGTTGTGGATTATAAAGGATGTAAAAGGAGGGGACTGAGGAAAAGCTACCAATGTATATGCCTAAAGTCGTAAAATCTGTTTAAAATCAGACTTTCGTCAAGCAACGCCAAAAATCGAAGTATGTTCTGCAGCCTGCAGATTGAAATAAAGTATTGAAACAAAAAAACAATTAAAAAAGCAGCAAGTTACCTATGCAATAGATATGGGAAAGTAGATAGAGTAAACAAGGAGCGACTTTGTAAGCCAATCGAATGAAATAGCAAACATCGTTGCATTCAAGACAATCAGGGAAATTGTTGATATAGAGCATTGAGAAACGCGCATGCTTACGTGGAACAGACTACATGTAGGTACGCTTGCATGCCCGCAATGATTTTGTGCACAAACCAATTTACGCCTATTTCGCTTGCTATGATACATAACAGAATAAAACACCTTATATACAAAGAGGAGCTTGAAGTTTAAACCTACCATTAAATTATAAAGATAATAATAAAAGATTTAAAGCTTTAAGAAAAAGAAAAATGTGGTAAATTAAAACAAATTTAGAGGATATGATGAAACATTATTGAAAAACATTATTGTTACATCGGTGAAACTCGCCGACATTTTGGGAGTAGAATGGCAGAGCATACTGGCATCTCATTTGCTACAGGAAAGTCAATTCAGGGTGATAGTTTATCTGCTATTCACAAACATATCTCAAATAGCAATCATCCAATTACATCAGATTGCTTCAAGGTTATCAGTCGAGCATCCAACTCTTTTGATCTTTTAATCAAGGAGTCATTATACATAGCACGTGATCGTCCCATTCTCAACAATAATGTTTCATCATATCCTCTAAATTTGTTTTAATTTACCACATTTTTCTTTTTCTTAAAGCTTTAAATCTTTTATTATTAACTTTAGAATTTAATGGTAGGTTTAAACTTTAAGCTCCTCTTAGTTTACAACTCTCGCTTAGCAAGCTCATTTTTCAAAACTATTCTTTCATGATCAGTCGCTTCTACCTTAAATACAATTGCAGTTAGTTTTCTATCAATCACGATACTTAGCAAGTCAGCGTTGCAACTTGCAAGCAATTTACAAAAAGTACACATTTCAGACTATATTTATAAACTCTTAAGCATTGAAAATTAATTAAAGAAGGTTACATTTTTTCAGAGGCTGCTATACTTCGATTTTTTGCGTTGCCTAGCAAAAGTCTATCTTCAACAGATTTTGCGACTTTAGGCATATACATTGGTAGCTTTTTCCTAGTCCCCTCTAATTACATCCTTAATAAACTATAACCCCAAGCATATTCGTCTTTTGTGTTCCATTGAAGCATTTTTCTTTGCTAGTACCCTACTTTTAATTAGCATGATTTGAGTAAATCAGTCAGCAAACACATACGGTAATATACCGCAATAATGACAGCAGTCCAAAAACGCGAAAAACAATATATTTTTGAACATCAGCATTATCCTTTTTAAGAAGACAACCTTACCTTATTTGAACAGATCAATGGTTTTCAGCATTAACTTTAGGGTGTAAAAGAACGCTTACGCTCAGATTCGTAATCCTGACCTTACATAGAACATTTTGAAGAAAAAAATTAAGCTTCTGCAACGCCCTGAAACTGAATTTAATTTTCAGTGCAAACTTTACATAACTAAGGGGTGTAAAGAGAACATACAGTCAGATTCGTTATCATAACCTTACGGAATATATTTTAAGAACAAATTCACGTTTTGCAACGCTGTGGAAGAAAAATAAATCTTCATTTTAAACTACACAATAACAATAAATGAATAGTGCAAACTTTACCCAACTACTGGGTGTAGGGAAAACTGACAGTCAGATTTGTAATTCCAACGTTACGTACAACATTTTGAAAAAATTAAGCTTACACAGGCTCCAGAACTAAAATTAATTTGCAGTGTAAACTTTACACAAACACAGAAAGTAAAGAAGATTTCAGCCTGATTCATGATCCTCATATTACTCTGATATTACGATCAACATTTATGAAAAAATTAAGTCTCAACAATGGTCTGAAGGCAAATAAGTATTAGATGTAAACCACTTTACACCACTGTTGAGTGTAAAGAAAAGCCCAACTGTCATATCACCTTCAATTTCTGGTCCATTTTTAGATTTGAGAGTTGGCAGAAAAAAAGACAGAAACACGTTTGACACCCAATTTTTGACTTTTCACCTCCCGAAAAAACTAAATATTGATTAAGTATACGCAATTTGCTGTGACGTTTACCCCTTAGAAAGTACTTTATTATTATTTTATCCGACCTATCCTGACTTCAAAACAGAGAAAGTGGCGAACAATAAACCAACAAAAACGTATTTTCCACCATCCACCACATTGTAAACTTTAAAAATCTAAACCCTACTCCCCATTGAGTGTAAAGAAATTCGGTTTGTGTCAGTTTGTAGCCTTTGAATCGTAGTAAATTTTCATGTTAAAAAATCCGGTTCCATAAAATATCTAAGATATTTACAAATCAAAATAGGAAAAAAACGTGTTTTTCCGCCCATTCTGCACCCCTGATTTTGAACTTTACACTCCCATAAATAACTCAATATTGCGTTTTTTATACGCGGTTTGCAGCGACAAGTAGTCCTTAAAAAGTACTACATATTTCTATTTAATTCAATTTATCCCGACTTATAAGCGGAAAAGTTAGCGAGAAATCTTCGACAAAATCTGTTTTTACATCATCCACTAGAGTGTAAAGTTTAAACCCCTAGAGCTAACACCTTATTGCGAGCGCAAAGGTTTGCTGGTGAGACGGAAGTAGCCCTTTGGTCATATTACATTTCAATCAGAAAAAATTTCTTGGGACTCATAAATGGATTTGTTGGCAAACAAAAGACAGACCAAATTGTTTTTTAACCCTCAGATTGTTTGCACTCTTTACACCGTCACTCTAGAAATAGGATACTGCTTGAAAAGATAAAAAAGTGCTATCTAACATAATCAATTGTCTACATTTAAAAAGAAAACCAGACTAAACAGAATGCAAAACTGAGCTAGAACAGTCATTAGCCCCGCCAAAATTTGAAAAAAGTATGTAATAACGTTACAGTAAAACTTTACACGCTCTTTACACACCGGGTAGAAAAGTTTAAAAAAATAAAAAGATGGCAGCATCGAAATTCGTTTATTATCTATCTTTTGAAAAACCGCAGAATACAGAAGTGTCCCATTATAGCTGTAGGGGTGCACAGGTGTTAGAGGTATCCAAGTATATTTTATGTACGCGCTAGCGCGCTACCTATGATTATAACTAGTGCTTCAAGCCGTTTGAAAAGCCATTTTTCACTGAAATTCACATATTTTATTAAAATAATTACACGTAGTCTCAAAACTTAATTTTATTCGCATGATTATGTACAGGGTGAGGCGATCTAAGCGAACATTTTTAATCTGCGTTTGCCATAACCGCTCGGCAAAAACCTTTTATTTCTGAATGCAAAAAATTGTTAAGTAGCTTCAACCCACTAATATATAGCCGTCCTTAGCTGACCATTTGGTAGATAATAAACACACTCGACGAAATAGCCAGATTCAAACGCCTTAACTACTACATAGTTTTGCATAAAATATTATTTTTATGTACTTTACACCATTTTACACTAAACTTACACATTCTAGTGCTTTTCTTAATTTTAAGCCTAAATCTTTTTACTTTTTATTTATATCTTTCATTTTCCTTAATCACCATGTCGCATATTTATCAAATTGAATTGATGAATAGTGAAAGGAAAACTTTTGTCCAAACCACACAACTGAATATTGTTGCTACAATGCGTGTGTGCACACCTGTTGTATCCAAACAGCCGACTATCATCTCATTTTCTAATTCCTTGGGCTTTTTGCAGACAAAAGTTTCAGCTTCTTCATTAATTACTTCGTGCGTAGTCGTCGTTTCGGAACTCGTTTTGGCCAAATTCTCACAAAACGTATCTAATTTCATTTTAGCCACGTTTTCTACCAATTCTGACGCTTCCTGCGCTAAAAGATAGCCATCTTGCGAAGGCGATTGCGGCAAAAGCGCATTGACGTCTAAAACAGTACAATAATAATGAAAGACGAAAACGCTGGGCCATAGCCGAACATTTCATTAAAACCAAAGCCTCGAACCCCTAGATAGGCTAAAAACTTAATGAAAACATATGTATGCACGTTAAAAATCGTTCTGTTTAAAATATACACATCGAAAAATGAAAAGTGGCTTTCAGTTCATCTCGTACATACTTCTAAGTTTACACGACTTTTTCGCAAAAGGATTCTGAACTTTCGAGCGCTACTTTCAAAACCTTCTTAAGTCTCAAAATCTGTCTATTAACATATGTAGATTCATCAATGACATAATGACATAAGCGACGAAACTCAGCATATCCAATAATCGACTCAGAATCATACGTGGGCAGCACCAAAATTCTAGGGGGGTGCAAGATTTTTCACAGATCAAAAAATGGTCTTAAAAATGATGGTATGCATACATGGGCAATGGATTTTGGTTCTGAAGGTACCGGGGTCCCTTTTGTTGAGGTAGGTTGGTTGGTTGGTTGGCTGACTAGTTGGTTGGTTGTTTGGCCGGTTGGTCAGTTGTTTGTTTGGCTATTTGGTTGGTTGGTTGGCCGGTTAGTTGGTTGGTTGTTTGGCCGGTTGGTTGGTTGTTTGTGTGGCTAGTTGGTTGGTTGGCCGGTTGGTTGGTTGTTTGTTTGGCTAGTTGGTTGGTTGGCCGGTTAGTTGGTTGGATGACTAGTTGGTTGGCTGTTTGGCCGGTTGGTTGTTTGGCTAGTTGGCTGGTTGAGCGGTTAGCTAGTTGGTTGGTTGGTTAGTTGGTTGGCTAGTTGGTTGGTTGAGCGGATGGCTATTTGGTTGGTTGGTTGGTTGGTTGTTTGGCCAGTTGGTTAGTTGTTTGGTTGGTTAGGTGGTTGCTTGGCTGTTTGGTTGGCTAGTTAACTGGTTAGTTGGCCGGTTAGTTGGTCGGTTGGTTGGCTAGTTGGTTGGTTGATTGGCCGATTGGTTGGTTGTTTGGTTGGGTAGTTGGCTGGTTGGTTGGCCGGTTAATTGGTTAGTGGTATCACTTTCTCACTTTTTTATTTTTGGGTCAAAAAATTCTACCCCTCCCCCAATCAAAAACTGTTTTCAGCTGGGGTTCTGAAGAGTACCGAAGTGCCTTCTAGCGCCACCCGGTGGCGCGGGAGGCGCGGCATTGCCCACCTGTGATGGTATGGCGGAAAAAACACACCATTTTTCAACGTTTCTCATTGAGCACAATCCATTAACATCAAAAAAATTGCGAAAAAACAACGAAACAAATTTAAATAATCAAATTCTGGGGGTTATTTTGGTTTCTGGGGGGGGTATTTTGGTTTCTCGGGAGGGGGTTGCATACCCCACAAACCCCCCACGCCCAGGTGTGATCAGAATTCCCTTCTAAATACAGCCTCTTAAAATCTCAAGGTTCCGTATTTTTTCAATACTCGACAAATCACCGAAAAAGGCAGTTTCGTAGCTTTTTTGAAATGTCTAGAGATTCAACATGAATTAATAAGAAATCATTTTATGCCACCGAGCTACTACGGAGAACCATTGTAGGAATTGAACGATCAAAAACAAGACAAAACTAGCCAAACATGAGCCAGAAACAATACTTCTTTATGTAAGAGTATCTTTTTGACATGTTGTCCTCGAAACACTCATTTTCAAAGTTCACTTCTCAGACCATTAAATGCGGACGAGCATTTACGTAACAGGGGATGGGTATCCCCTCAAAATTAGTCGCCCTCCATCCCCCAAAGACAAAAAATTTTTGAACTCCCCGGTTTCTGAAAAAACGTATTTTTGGGTCGTTTTTGGCCAAAAATCAAAGGTCATATACCCCCTTCCTAAAAATGGCCAGAGACCCCCAACCAAATTGTCAAGCCGCTACATGTATGTGGACAACTAATAATAAGCATGGCTACATAACTTACATTGGCAAGGTAGAGGTGGCTAGAGGGGGGGGGGTGAAATCCGAAAATGGTCGTATAGTAAATTGTGATAATTGTTTTTGTACTAGGTCTGTTCGCACTAGTACAAATACGGTCCTTATGAGTCAATGTGTATTCTGCACATGTAAAATTTAGGGTACTACAATGTAGTATAGTAGCACGTTACGTGCGGTACACTGGGTTTTTTGACCCTTATTACTGAAGTTTACCCAATTCGTGGGTTTCTTTAGCGATGAAACATACAAAAGTTTATCATTACGGCGCGAAGCGCCGGAAAATTTTTATATTTTCATCATTTTCAGGTAGAATTTTTGGGCTTTTTTAGCAGTAAGCTCAAAAATTGTGTTGCAACACCGTTTGTTTTCTCAAAATCGCCTGACAGTATCTGGTTTTTCAAATCCAATACCCCCTCTCAATTCTCATCCCCCTATGACCATGTGTGATACATAATCAAAGAAAGAGTAAGATAATTACTCTCAGTATCGTTAGTATGACCATTTTCAACGTCAGATGTGATAACGGATGCAGGCAATGGTGACTTCTGAGACTCGGCTTGGTGCCCCGACGAATTAGAACCTTCCAATCCGCTGTCAACACTCGAAGCTACACTGGCAATGTTATTACTCAGTCCAACATCGACGGATACGTCCACAGTAATGACGTCATTAACATTCTAAAAGACGTATGTATGTGCAAACGTACCCAATACTCGAATCATTGCAAGGCTGATGAAGGTGAAATAAATGGAATGTCTTGACTAAATCCGTAGTATTTCCTTACAAAAAAATTTTCTCAGTGTCACCTCACGAAGAAATTCAAATCCTTCTATTTGATAGTGCAACTTCATTGTACACTGGCTTTTTAAATCTTACTCAACCTTCACCCGTATAGAGTCAACCATACGTAAACGTGGGGGTATGCACCCCCAGAAGTCTGAATACTCCCAGAATTCAATTTTCGACATTTTTTTTGTTTTTTCGCAATTTTTTGATGCCGATGGATAGCGCTCGATGAGAAACGTTAAAAAATGGTGTTTTTAGACATACCACCACACGTAGGGGAGGGGGTTTGGGACCCCCAGAATTCAATTTTCGACATTTTTTTTGTTTTTTCGCAATTTTTTGATGCCGATGGATAGCGCTCGATGAGAAACGTTAAAAAATGGTGTTTTCCTCGCCATACCACCATTTTTTAATTTTTGAAAAATCTTGCACCTCCCAGAATTTTAATGCTGCCCAGCTATGCATACCACCATTCTTACGACCATTATCTGATCTGTGAAAAATCTTGCACCCTCCCCCACCTGGAATTTTGGTGCTGCCCACCTATGGTGTTACCTCCTCCTTGAAGGGTCAGCCGCACGGGTAATGTCTGACGATTTTGAGTAGACTGGACGTTTTCTGCATTATTTTTGAGGATAAAAGCAGTAATAATGTCAAAATTTTTCCGAATTAATGCTTTTATGTGCTTTTTACTCAAACAGCGCCCAAAGTTGATTAAAAAAATCAAAGCGATGTAATGCAGTCAAAATGGGGGCTAAAAATGTTTTTTTTAAACGCGATATTACCACCAAAAGCGTTTTAAGGCTATTTCGACCATTTTAATTGCTTATATAGCAAAAAATCGTGAACTTTAAATTTACTCACATCTGAAAATGGATTCAACCCGGTTCAACCCGGTATCACCTGACGGCCACTCGGTATCACCTGGGAAAATGGCGGGTGTCACCTGAATTTTTTTGTGAAAAAATGAAGATACATGCTGCAAAACCAATGTAGGATTACTAAAACATGTAAATGGATTATTTAGACATAGAGCCCAATCAGTAGTCCAACTAAACAACCAACCAACCAACCAGTCAGCCAACCAACCAATCAACCAACCAACTAACTAATTAACTAACTAACTAACCAACCAACCAACCAATCAAGCAACTTATCAACCAACCAACCAACCAATCAACCAACCAACCAAACAACCAACCAACCAACCAACTGATCAACTAACTATAAGTAACTAATTACATAAGTAACTAACTAACTAACTAACTAAATAACTAACTAACCAACCAATCAACCAACTTACCAACCAACCAAACAACTAAACAATCAACCAACCAACCAATTAACCAACCAACCAACCAACCAGCCAACCAACCAAGCAACCAACTAACCAGCCAACCGACCAACCAACCAGCCAGCCAATCAACCAACTTATCAACCAACAAACCAACCAACAAAACAATCAACTAACCAACCAAACAACCAATTAGCCAACTAAGCAACCAACCAACCAACCAACCAATCAGTCAACCAACTAACCAACACCAACCAACCAACCAACCAACTAACCAACTAACCAACTAATCAACTAACCAACCAACTAACTAAGTAACTAACCAACCAATCAACCAACTTACCAACCAACCAACAAAACAAACAACCAAACAAACAATTAACCAACCAACCAACCAACCAGCCAATTAACTAACCAATCAACCAACCAACCAACTAACCAGCTAACCAACCAACCAACCAACTTGCCAACCAACCAACAAAACAAACAATCAACCAACCAATCAGCCAACTAACCAACCAACCAACTAACCAGCCAACCAACCAACCAACTAACCAGCTAACCAACCAACCAACCAATCAACTAACCAACCAACCAACCAACCCACCAACCAACCAACCAACCAACCAACCAACCAACCAACCCACCAACCAACTAACTAACCAACTAACTAACTAACTAACTAACTAACTAACTAACTAACTCAGCTAACTAATCAGCCAACCAACCAACCAGTCAACCAATAGCAAACTAAACAGCCAACCAACCAACCAATTAATTAACCAAGCAACCAAGCAAACAATCAACAACCAACGAACTAACCAACCAACCAACCGGCTAACCAACCAACCAACCAACTCACCTACCAACAAACGAACGAACCAACCAACCAACCAATTAATTAACCAACCAACCAACTAACCAACCAACCAGCCAACCAACCCACCCACCCGCCAACCAACCAACCAACCCACCCACCAACCAACGAACGAACGAACCAACCGAACCAACCAACCACCAACCAACCAACTAAACGACCAACCAACTAAACAACCGACAACCAACCAACCAACCAACCAACCAACCAATCAACCAATCAATCAATCAACCAACCAACTAACCAACCAACCAATCAACCAACTAACCAACCAATCAGCCAGTCAACCAACCAGCAAACTAATCAGCCTACCAACCAACCAACCAGCCAGCCAATCAACCAACCAGCCAACGAAGCAACCAACCAATCAGTCAATTAACTAACCAACCAGCCGACCAACCAGTCAACCAACTAGCAAACTAAACAGCCAACCAACCAACCAACCAACCAACCCACTAACCAACCAAACAACCAACTCCAACCAACCAACCAACCAACACAACCAACCAACTGACCGACCAACCAACCAATTAGCTAACTAACTAACTAACTAACTAATTAACTAACTAATTAACTAACTAACTGACTAGCTAACTAAGTAACTAACTAAGTAAATAACTAACTAACTAACTAACTAACTAAACAACTGATGAACCGACTTCAACCAACCAACCAACCAACCAAACAATCGACCAACCAACAAACTAACCAACCAACCAACCAACTAACCAGCTAACCAACCAACCAACCAATCAACCAACTAACCAACCAATGAATCAACCAACCAACCGATCAATCACTTAATCAATAAACCAGCCAACTGACGAACCAATCAACCTTTCATCCTGGAATTTTCTTCAACTTTTCAGCTGAAAAACTACAAATGTTTTATACGCTTCACAGCATAAAAATACTAAAATTTCCGGCGCATGGCGCCATCAATTTAACAAAACTTACTTATAGCCGATTTCAATTTTCGACAGATAAAACTTTTCGGCAAATAAAATTTTCTGCATTTTTTATCACGCAAAAAGGTGAAAAAATCGAGTGCAAAAGAATAGAAATATAGAAATTTTTTTTACGCTCAGCACCAGACATACTTTCTTGAATTGCTTCTCTTCAGATAGTTGCAGACAGGGAAGGATTTAAGGGGGTGGATGGCGCCCCCCGCCCTGCCTCTTATTGGCCCAACATACTTGGTGCGATAAAGAATGGATATGTAATTTGCAATGATTCCTGAACGTAAATGAGATTTCTCCAATTTTTCCTGCACCTCACGCCGGATAATACCTATTAATGACATTTATTTACTTTCTTGGCGGTCTAAAAGCCATATTTTCGCTCAAGAAATGAATTAAAACGATTTCAAGAGCAGAAACTGCTATTTCAGCATACTTTTATTCTATTTTCAATCCATGCATAACCTTAAAAAATTTCGACGCTACGCATCAAATGCTACAAATACGGGAAATCGAGCAGTAACTCAAGCTTTTAAAAGTCCTTCCGTCTAAAATCCACGAATTTTCCGAAACTTTGCGCTGGATTTCCACTAGAGTCAACGAAATTTAATGATATTTTTCAAATAAAATTGTCGAAAACTTCAAAAAATTTTTAAGATATGTTGCTTTGAAAGCGATTTCAAATGTAAGTAGACGGCGTAAAGCGCGGAAAAAAATGCCATTTGCATGTGAAGGGCAGTCGGATGTTTCAGCGAATACTTGTAGATGGACGAGGACCTTGTATAAAAAACACTGAATAAAGTTATGTCAATCGGCGCTGGCGTCAGGGCATAAGACCTGCTACTGGGGCTTGGCATTCAAGGCTGAAGTCAAACATTGAATGCACATATTTCTTGCATTTCTTATCTTCAGAAAGGTGTCAAATTGAGCTTAACAGCAAAAAACGCACAAATTTTCCGACACTTTGCGCCAAATATAATTGCTGCATTGCTTATATACGGAAAACTGCAAAAGTGAGCATAAGAGAGTAAATGTATCGAAAATTTCCAGTGCTTAGCGCCAAATATAATTTCAATTGCATACATTCAGAAAGCTGCACAATTGTGCTTAAAAAATAAAAAAATCGAAAATTTCCGGCGCTTCGTGCAAACTATAATTATTGCATTGCTGTTTAGAAAGTTGCAAAATTTAGGTAAAAAGTGTAGAAATCTCAAAAATTTTCGGCGCTACACGCCAGGCATGATACTCGATTATTTATATCGAGAAAGATGCAAATTTGAGCCTAAGAGAAAAAATATAGAAATGTTCTGGCGCTTCGCGCCATATATTATTTAAGCACTGTCTATATTCAGAAAGCTTCAAAATTCAGCTTAAGGGGATAAGGACGTCAAAAATTTTCGGCGCTTCGCGCCATAGTCTTATAATATGCACGTTTCTGCACTATTTGTCTTATAAGGCTGCAAAATTGAGTTTAAAAGAGAAAAAATATTTTAAAAATTTTCCTTCGCCATTGTTTAGAGCTCTTTGAGAAATGCTCAAAAATGCGTTTATTTTCGCCTATCTCCTAATGGTTTATATCTGACTTCAAAGTTTGCGATCCACTTTGGATCCTGGATACCGGGCTGTTTAGTCGAATATATTTTTGTACTGGGTTAAAGTTTTACAGCTGCTGTAAAAGTTCAGAGGACAAAAATCTACCGGAATTTAACCTTTTCCTTATCAACTCTGAATGCCTCAAAATGAAGTCGAAGATATGGAAATGCCATAATATTCCATTAATGGTGCCGAATTTACTAATTTATTCATACGTCTGTTTTAATAAATTCCTAAAATTGAGCTGAATGGGAAATTATCAATATTTCTGCTGGATTTAATATTTTTATTTCCTGTTTCACATGAAAAAAGCATTTAAAAACCTAAGCGAAGTTTGAGGATGATTAAGGCTGCAAAATGAGTTTTATACTCGTATCTTCGAAAAGCCATCATATTGAGCTGAAAAGGATAGAAGGTCAAGATTCTTTGGCGCTTCGTGCCAGATGTAATATTTATTGATGTTTTAAAAATAAAGAAGACCAAAATTTTCCCGCACTATTTGGCAGATATACTTAATCATTACATTGTTTATTAATAAAGAGGCTGCTTAATTGGACTAAAAGAAAAGGGTACAAATTTTCCATAAGGCCAATTTTGTTGCGGTAGCTGTCATGTCCTTGAGAAATCTGCGTAATTGAGCTGAGAATGACAAAAAGGCCTAAACAAATTTTCCAGAAGTGAACTCAATGCAAACTCTAAAAACTTTAGTTGTAAACAATTAGTGTATTGAATGATGATACTAAATGCGAGTAAATTGGGACGGATAAAACAAGCGCAAATGATGCATGCAGACTTGCAGAACGTTTCAAAAAAGTTATGAGGTGACATATTCCAAAACAACCCTTTTTCGAACCGGCAACCAACCATAATTTTTGGCCGCCGGTATCATCTGGAAGATCGGCCTTTGTCCACCTATGAATTTACTGGTTCAGATTTCTGGGACTTAACCCGCCCCTGACCATGTGCATCTTTGATATCATTGATAGATAATCACATTTTTCATTTTTAAACTTTCAGTTATCATGTGCTCGAGAATCGTTTGTTCGGTTCAAGACTTTGAGTAAGCTTTATCAGTCTACTGCAAAAATATATTCATTTCAAAAAATACTAAAATCGAATTTTATTCCTTTTCCCTGCCAAAAATATAAGTTACAGAAGCTAAAGAAAGTTCATAATGGCATTTTAGATGGGTTAAACAGCATTTGTAGTCGGCAGGAATGTAGCTAAAAATCCCCCAAAATTTTGGAAGTGAGTATCTTTTAACTGCCCAATTAGCTTAAGACATGGTGAATATGTCAAAATTTTCTGTAGCTCTGCACAGAATTATTTATTTTTCGTATTGCCTTTCTTTGGAATGTATGTACCAATTGGGTAAAAACAGGTTAAATACAGGGTCAAGCTTGGTAATAATTTTTCCCCTCTGAACTCCCTAGCCTGCGTACGTATGATCAGTCTGATTCTGGCGCAGGTATGCTTTACGAACTACCTTTCTGTTTTGCTGTTTCTTATGAAATACAATCATTGCACACTTGTATGTGATGGTTGTTGATTTTATTCGGTGTTGCGTTTTGCTCATTATGATGATACTAACCGCCTCTGATGCTGTAACTTGTCAAAAATCTGATATGTTGCTAATAAAGTAAAATTTAAGTACTCACACACTTCGCAATTTACGGATTCTGCCTAAGTAATCGTACACACCACCTATAGAATACTTTTCGAATTTTTTGAAAGAAATTTAAAAATACTATAATTTGAAGAAAATCGTGAGGGAATCTGTAAGAGTTAGATACATCACGTGTACCTATGTATGTAAATATGGAGGCTTTGGATAAGTCTCCAGAAGAAAACATTTTGTGGGAAAATCAGGCAACTTTAGTGATAAGATTGATAAAATTCGAATATTTCAAAGTTAGTAGAGAACATTTAAGCTACATAACTTCATATAATGAAACAGCGGGAATTTCGGTAGATATTTTACTAGCAATAAGTCTCCATATGCGAAGTTTTCAACCTATGTTAGTATACCGGCGTCTCCCTGTTGTAAATCAAAGCTAAATGGAAAAGACCGAATTTGGGCCAAATTTCACTTATCCATTCACAATAAGTAGCTACCTTACATTTGCAGGTGCATGGGGCATTGTCAACCATTCAAAGATCGAAAATCTACTTTTTATACTTTTCAATCGATAGCCAAGAGATGATACCATAGCTGGGCAATACACATTGCCCCGGTTGCTTATTCGTAAAAGTGATTGGTCATAAAGATTGTTTAAAATTGTACAATAGATTTGGAGTGATGGTTCTATGGGAGTGCATTGGCGTACATAAATGGATCATTTAACAGTTTGACAGTGTTTTCATATCTGAGTTACTTTTATTACCAACCACCTACTCCAGCATTAACGTGCATTGCTTATGAAATTTTCCAACTCATATCATCAGGTGCAACTGGCAGACCCTCTAAGAGGTACCGGACCTGCTCTAGCTTATACTGGATTGCACCTATTGCCCAGCTTTGATTGATACTATAGCGATTTCATTCAATTTAGCAAAGCATGAGGTTGGATAAACACGCCAGTCTCGTGGGGAAATGCACACTTTGCTTGCGGATAATAAACTTTCGATTATCTCTCAAGTATAAGCGCATAATTACGCGCGTGTTGCTAGTTTTTGCCTTAATTCATACAAAATCACTCTCGAAGCTATTTAAATTTCGCAAGAGTTTTAACGAGTTTCGCACACACAATTTCATAGCAAGTATTTACTTCTAAGCATTACTCGTATTTTGTGAAGACATTAAAATTAAAATACCAAGTGTGACTTAAAAAAATTACTTCGTGTGACGCTTCCAATGGCTTGTTTAGAATGCTAGAATCCAAACTCTGTTCTCGAGGCGACAGTGACCCAGTTTTATCATTTTGATCTTTAGCTGGTTTTTCACCATTTTCCGTCAAGTTTCCATCAATTTTGGAGGCACTATCTGGCTCTTTTGCGCGCGTTGACTCCTCAGGTAATCCTAAAATCCGCTTCAAAACCCGAAAAATCAAATCGCGATCGTATTTCAAGTTTTGACTCGATTTTTCCTCCGGCGAACACAACGGATATTGCTTAAATTTCATCGCTTGAATTTGAATGCGATTCAGCGTCAAATTTTTCGTAATTCTATTGTAATTTTCATAACCGATGGAACGAGCATTCCTTTTAGCTGCCTTGACAACGGATTTTTGTTCGTACAACGATAAATCAGGCACCTAAGCAAAATAGAACAGTATAACTCCGATTCCTAAACTGCGATTAAAATGTGAGATTGATTTGCTACATATTTTGACACTTTCAAACAGAATCTATAGCCAGGTAGGAATAAAACCCGGGATTTTCTCCGCATTAAGTAATTCTTTATCTATTGTTATGCCACAATCGCATGAAACACTCTGGGAAGACATATAACAAGGGTGGGGTGATCACCCAATCAAAGTCCGTCGGCCGTTCGTCCAACCCCGAAGTCAAAAAACTTTTGACTCCCCTAACAAAAATTTACTTTCTTTTAGTCATTTATGATGTTTTTTGACATTTTTGGCCGAAAATTGAAGGTCATTACCCCCTCCCCGCCGCCTGGAACCCCACAACCAAAATTTCTAGCCGTTGCCATGTATAACATTAGGCTTGAATCGGTGAATCGCTCGACAGCACAAACACAGAGAAAATGCCTTCTCTCACCACTCCCAATGTGCGTTGATGTGTGTGTGTAGGGTCAGGGAAGCATAGCACCTGTTAGAAGCTAAAAACTGACAAAAACAGCAGCGAAATAGAAAACGATGTAATTACTGAATTCGAAATTGCTTAACATTCGAGATAATCCTTGGACTATTAACTCTTCAGCAGAGCGGAGCACAGGATCGAATTTTCAAAAATTTCGGAATTATTTCATATATCAGCATTTATTCCGCCGTTTATGTTTTGATTAGCAGAAATTTTGATAGTATACTCGTATACATATGTATGTGCAGCGGTGATGACTTGTTGAAAAACATCGAAAAATAAATTATAGAGAATGTATTTATACCTTCACGCACCTCTATATCTGTCTTTCTTTCTTCTTTTTTCAATATTTGCTTGGTTATTTATTTATTTGTTTTATTTTATTTTATTTTTTTCTCTTTCTCCTCATTATTTCTTTTTCTCTTCTTCTTTCTCGTATTGATGACTTCTGACTATTCTAGATAGTTTGCTTACTTGGAAAACAGGCAGCTGGCTGTAAAATGCTTCATTAGCCACCACATCTAAGGGAAATTCATCGGGGAGCATCTTTACTCGTAGCTTACATGATTCAATCATCTGATAAAAATTGAGTTCGGCTTGCCAACCACACAATAACGTTATGCTACCTCCATATCCGCCTAAAAATTAAAAGTAACATACATAGAAGCACAAGGTCAGGGTCGACAGGAGGGGTAAAATCCCAGAAATCCGAAACAGTAAATTTAGTGTTCACGATTTTTTTGCAATTTATACAACGAAAATGGTCCAAATAACCTATAAAACGCTTTTTTCGTGGTAATACCGCTTTTTAAAAGTATTTTTAGTTCATTTTGACTGCATTAACACTAAACAATAGAAAAATTAATCAATTTTGGGCGCGTTCTGATTAAATAGCACATAAAAGTATTAATCCAGCGCGAAGCGCCGAAAAAATGGTTTGCCGATTTTGGCCCCACCCAACATTTGACTGCTGCCCATGTATGGTGATGCCCTTCTCACCCCTATAACGGGTGTCCACTAAAAATGAGACTGTGTTTGAACGTAAATTACTCTTGAAGTTTTCAAGCTACAAAAAAAGTAACATATCATTGTAAAGCGCAATTTTTGCTGAGTTGGATAGTGTTATTTGTGTAAACTAAAATTGTTTTTGTATTTTTTGCGATGACTTCGAATCAGGATATGCTTCGTCTTTGCGTGTACAAGTTCTATAATGACAACTCTGACAATGGCAAACTTTTTACTGTACGTCACTTTGTGAGCGAAGGCGAATCCAAAGCCACCATTTACTGGATTCTCAAACGCTGTGGTGATGGTCTGGAGTATTCTAGACAGTCCGGTTCTGGCCGGAAAGCGAAATTGATGACGAAAAACCGGATTAAAAAGTTGGAATCTTCATTTAATGACAGTGGTACCACTTCGATCCGCCAGGCTGCCCAAAAATTTAATATTTCAAAGTCGTACGCGCACAAAATTACAAAGAAAAAGTTGAAAATGCAATATCGAAAGAAAATTCGTATTCCTTCTCGATCTGAAGTTCAAATTAATCTTGCAAAAACGAAATGTGGGCGCCTTTATCGAAAATTTGGCGAAAAACATCTCATAATGGACGATGAATCTTATTTCACCCTAACTCATTCTTCCATCGGTGGAAATTCGGGATTTTACACCAAAAACTTTGGCGCAGCTCCTAATGCAGTTAAATTTACGAAAAAAGCCAAATTTGAGCAAAAAGTTTTGGTTTGGGTTGCAATCGGCTCCAAAGGCATTTCGCAAAGTTTCATCCGCAAGTCTGGTTACGCCATCACGTCGCAGCGTTATTTAAAAGAATGTATTAAGCGTCGGTTGATTCCTTTGGGCTTGTATGGTAACAACACGTTGTACTGACTTTTTACTCTACCTGCAGTAAATTTTGGAAACTCAGTATAAAGCTTATTGCTAAGGCTACATAATGTCTATTATAAACTTACGCATTTACAATAGTCCTGCTAGCTTAGCAATCCTATATGGTGGAACCAAACCTTTTTTAAAGTGTCTTTTTTAGGCTCAAAAACGATAGTTATATGTCAAAAACACTATTTTGGCGATGCCTTTGCATTCCAGAACCTAAAAGCATAGACAAAATCGAAAAAATCGAGTTAATAAAATAACATATAGTCAAAAAACAGTCGCGAAGCGCCCGAAACTTCACTTTAATTTTTCGGACTCAAAATTCTGAAGGAGGGTAAAACATAGGGGGGGGCTGAAAATCTTTTTTTAATGAAAAACACGCCAAACCCCTAAGACACAGTACGCCGACTACCCGTTTCAAAAATTCAAACTGCTTCAGGTCTAATTACGGAATTTTTTTGGGTTATAGAAGCGAACCGATCTTAAGTTTTGACGAAAGTGCTTGCTCTCTTAATAAGCACGAAAATTGTCTCAGTGTTTTGGGCTAAAGCTTGTCATAATCATTCGTATTTATTACTGATAAAAAATAGAGGCTTACTTTGCTATGCTGCACAACTACCTACGTACATGAGTATTCATTCTTTGTTAGTATATTGTCATTATTGCAAAGATTCGGAAGATAAAAGACTGCGTACCATAGGTGGGCACCACCAAAGTTCTGGGGGGAGGTGCAAGATTTTTTCGAAGGTCGAAAAATGGCCTTAAAAATGGTGGTATGGCGAAAAAACACCATTTTTCAACGTTTCTCATCGAGCACTATCCATTGGCATCAGAAAATTGCGAACAAAACAAAAAAAATACAAAAACTGATTTCTAGGGGGGTAATTTTGGTTTCTGGGGGCTGCATACCCCCCACGACCAGGTATGCTGTGTACTCTTTGAAATTCAATGACATCAATGATTGATGATTAGTGAGTTTTTTAAAGGCAACTAAATCTTAATCATACCGAATCTCCCAGCACGACCAATGCGGTGAAGATATGTCTCGCTGTTATATGGAATGTCGAAATTAATGACCAAATTAACGTGTTCGGCATCGATACCCCGAGCAGTCTGCGGAATAAAAAAATATAGAAAAAGCGCGAAAAAACGTAGAAAAAGGCGTCACTTGACGACTTCTAAACTTATGGATGAACAAGGTGGGATTTTCGAGTAAGGGTTTTTGATTTGAAAAATCATCGGACTCGGATTTACCTAGATTCTTTTTGTTTTACACGTACATATATGTAATTGTAAAGCAATTGAAGCAGTTGCAGCCAGTTTTTTTTGTACTCGGCGAAGATTTTTCCCGATATACAAAGACTTTTCGGGACCGTCTTTGTATATACACGTACAAAGATTTTTGGGAAAACAAAAATTGCAAAAAAGGTCTGAAATTCGCCAAACTTTTCGGCGCTTCACGCCGAAATAAGTAATTGTGTGTTCAATATATGTTTATAATGGCAAATATTGCATTTCAAAAGGAAAAATGTAAAATTCTTCGGCGCTCCGCGCCGTTTTACGACGATTCTTAGGAACTTTTGCCCTTAGAGACCCAGAAATTAGCTAAAATACACTACGCGCTCCCCCGCCCTATAAATACGGCCCTATACTGAAATATTATTTGTATAATTTTGTAATTCATTTCAAAAGAACTGAAAGCGTCCACAGACAAAAATATGTTGTTTTTAGTTTTACATATCTTACCACTTTACTTTTTCAAACCGGTAAAAAACCCGGAAAATTTCAGCAAAAGCTTTGGGATTGAACTTATGAGATCTTCGAATTAAGTTTGCCATAAAAGGTAGGGTTTTTTCGGATTCGGGTACCCGGCACATCCGAAAGAACAGTATCTATAAATCTGACAGCGGAAGTCGCATATGTCGTCTTATGTAAAATTATGAAAAAGTCTAGCACTTCAGCCCATATATGTATACAGTATTAGTCGATCACCTTACATGAAGCATTTAAAAGAACCAAGTAAAATAATGATTACAGAAAGTAAAAATAGAAAACAAGCAATATTTTCACTGATTCATTCTATTTTCTATTAAGCAAAAAATTTCAATGGAACTATACATGATCTTGAGGTTTGGGAGGGTTTCACCCTCCAGAATTAGCGATTTTCAAAAGTTTCCAAAAATTTTCTAAAAATTCGCAGAAAAGGTGCTTTCAAAGCGTTTTTAGCTGTCTATTTGCTCAAAGGTGTCACATTTTCGGCGCTTGGCGCCTTATACTCATGTTTTGACTATATTTTGTTCAATTTAATCGACTTTTTTGATTTTATTCGAAATTTTTGTGTTTTATGCTTTAGAAAGAGAGAGAGAGAGAGCATCGTCAAAAAAGCCGAAAAACGATGCTTCTGATGCGTACCCACCACTTTTGGGCCCGAAAAATGGACTTTAAAATTTCACCCCCCCCCCCAGAATTCCCATGCTGTGGAATGAGACCCTCTATCAGCGGATTACCAAATCAGTAGAGATCAAAACGCGGCATCGAAAGGACTTCAGTCGCCTTATAACATTCAAACGTTGCGACTGAGAAATATGAGCAGCAATGAATTCGGTCGGCCATTGTTTTTCCTTCAATTTCTTGCACAAATATTCAACCCTAAATTTTCAATTAGCACTTCTTATTAAAGAATAAAGATAGCAGCTTCGTTTCGATTAATTACACCACACAAAGACAACACGACACTCTAAACTTAGAATTTTCATTAAATATCAAAAAACCAATAAAAAATTTTCAAAACCTATTGTGATTATAGGTGCATTTAATTAATCATGTGGGTATTTAGGTGAAGAGCCAAATAGGAAACAAATCGTAACAAACGCGAAAAATGTCAACAAAGAAATTTTACTAAAAAAGTCGCTTGTATACATACATATGTATGTATATATATAAATGCCCAAAACTTGCATTTACAAATAGATTTCAAAGATAAACACAAAACGCAGACATTTCAAATCTTCGTTTACAAAAGTGTTTTAGTGCCGATTTTTGCCCAAAATTGTGCGTGTAATACAAAACTGGTCTTAAAATTCTTTGTATAATC
The DNA here is from genome assembly GCA_036768485.1 of Mermis nigrescens. Taxonomy (NCBI): domain Eukaryota; kingdom Metazoa; phylum Nematoda; class Enoplea; order Mermithida; family Mermithidae; genus Mermis; species Mermis nigrescens. The sequence goes on along the minus strand of JAVLUZ010000152.1, from coordinate 4,061,971 downwards.
GTCGATGTTTTTATCCCATATGTCAGTTTACTGAGTAGCCAAATTCGAGAAAATGTGCCGCTGCTATCTTCACTTTAATTAATACTTTTTAAAAGCACGGGGAGAGTAATACCCAGGCACGTATCTCTGGCGGAAGGGGTATTCGGACCCCCAGAATTCAGAAAAAATCGGAAAAATAGGACTTTTTAAACGTTATTTTGTGCTATTTTTGGCCTTTTTAGGCTTAGTCCCCTGAAAATTGGTGTTAGTCCCCCCAAAATAGGACGTCCAGCTACGTGCCTGTTAATACCCCTAGCACCACCACGCCCTTGTGTGTTACAACATATCCCAGTTCCCTAGAATGCGCTTCTTAATTTTAAATATGAAATCAAGACAACTTCCGGCTATTTCTGATTTGCAGTCAAAACTAGGAAAAACGATTCGATAGTTTTCTCAGAGTTGATTTGACTACTGCGTCAATTCTTTGAGCGAAGAGCAACAATTTTCTCCTAAAATTTTTGGCTTTTATATATGTAGTGCGCCGTGTGTGAGTATGCCACTAAAAAACGTACTTGTCTTGGAAATTGCAAAAAATAAGACATTGGCTGAAGGTGATTCTGGACAGCAGCGAGTGCAGATGATCAATACGCTGATCCAGCCAGTTCTCTCCCAGCGCTGCTTTTGTTTTAGTCATATACTGTTTGATTCCTAAAAAAAGAAAATAATAATTCTTATGGATTCATTTTAAATATGTTTTTTAAATATCAGGGAAGCTACGGATCAATGGAAAATTGTATATTTTAGTGTTCAACCCGTAGAGTTGATGTTGTAGTGAAATATATTCTTAATTAATATACTGCGCAGAAGCGAGCAAGAGCCCGAGTAATCGGTTAGTACTAAACACGCGTGTCAGAGCGGAAGATCCGTGAAACCGGTGCGGGTGATATTTTGCTCACTGAATAACGTGGTTGGCAGGTTGCCATGTTACATGGTACGCACATACATGCTAGCTAGTGCTCAATTATAAACGTGAGACCGTACAAATTCTGAATAAATGTTCGCTCACCGATCAATTGGGAATCGGAAGAATTGAGTTTGATCATCTGCGGATTTCGCATGTACTTCTTCAAAAATTCGTCTAGTTGACGAGGATACGTCGCAGACAACACGAGGAACTGTTTATTCACCGGAAGCTTGGAATAGATCCAGCTGAACGGCGAGAAAAAGATAAGAAATTGAAGGCAAATCCAATTTTTAAACGGGATCATGCAATTTTCGCTTTGTGTGCACACGTAACGTTCGTAACTGATATAATTTTATAAAGGATTAAAATTATGACTCGTACAATATTTTAGGAGACAATGCAAAGTAAGCTTTTATCCCGTTTATCAACTATGAATTCATAATTTACTGCCACGGCGTAATAATGTATAAGGAAGGAGAAGCAGTTTCTTTTAATCATTTATTGCCATCATTCGAACAAAATATTTTTAAGATTTTCAGATGATTAGCGCGAAAATTTGCGTTTAAGTAAAAAACTTTGCATTTCGTACAACGTAAACACTTTCTTTGCAAAGCTCTCGATTTTACAAGCTCATTAAGAGAAATTGTTGCTCCAAATATCGTTTCAATTAAAATTAAACTAAGAAAAACATTGAACATGGTAATTTGCGCATGCAGATGTGCATTAGATTAGTAATTAATGTTTTAAGAGAAGTTCGAAATCAGACATACGCATAGAGGGGTTTAGGGGTTCGGTTAAATCACAATCAGGAGGACTAAAGATATCATTTTCGAAGAATATCAAGCAAAATGAACGCCAAAATCGACAAAAATTCACTTTTTTGCAAGTGCCTAAAATCCATCAGACGCCATTTAAATCTTTATATCAAATTTAGGGATTAATTCAGCCTGAAAAAATGCTCTCTGATTATACATGTAACTAGGAGGATATATAGATACAAACCAAAGCGTTCCCTATCCCCTAAAGCCAAATGAATTTTTGACCCCCACGACTTAAAAAATCGGATTTTTAGGCCATTTTTACGCGTTATTTGGACGTTTTGTAAAAATTGGAGGTCGTTTACCCCCCTCCCCACCCCACCCTGTAATGGCCGGGACACCTCCCTCACCCGAAATTTCGAGCCGCTGCATGTATGTATGCGATTGATCCAAAAACTAATCTGACCCCACAGACGGATCATACTCATACATGGGCAGCAACTATTCGGAAGGTCCAATAGGGGCCAAACTGACAAAAATAGCACCAAAAATTCAAGTCTGCGGGTCTATCGATTTAAGGAGTGCATACATGGTTGGAATATCATTTCCTCTTATCAGAATTCATGTAAGTCCCTCTCAACATCACAGAAGCAACACACTTGATATTCTCCTGGTAGCTGTCCTCCATTAATTTGTCGGCTTCGTCCAAGACCAACAATCTAACACCGTCAACTGATAAGTCACCATCTTGAATCAATTGGGAAACTCGTCCTATTTACACAAAACAGCAAGAAAACTAGTAATAATTGCAATGCATTCACACTATGAACAGATGAATCTTGAAATTTTCAATGGATGGATGGATGGATACGAATTTCCAATTTCGAGAGACAACTGAGAACAAAATTGTTCTAAAATCAATTAATGTATAAAAAAACTAAAAAAATAAACTCGTGTACGTGTTTAAAAATTATAGGCTTTACTTTTGATAGAAAAATTGGAAAAAATGATCTTAGCAAAATGAAAAGTAAAAAGGGTTACTGTACCGTGTAAGTCCGTACATATATGATGCTGAGAGGGCGACCGAATCAATATGTACATAAATAAACACAAGAAGCATATATTCAACATAAATTGGATTTTCATTCGCCTGTTTCAATCATTGATCTCATTCAATCGCGCTCTTTAACAGTTCCAACAAATTCAATTCATTGAGAGGTAATAATAGATTTTTTCCAATCTTTAATCGAATAGTTGCCATAAATTTTTATAGTAAAGCACATTATTTTCGACTTAGGAAGCATAAAATTAATCTTTTCTAGCATATATTAAGCCAAGAGCAGCGTTTTTAGTACAAGGCCCCTTTGTACATGTACAAATATGGTCCCAAAAGTCTTTGTAAATTTTGTACATGCAAATTTTTGGGCACTATTATATGGCACAGTAGCCATACATGGGCATTTGGATTGGTGAGAGAGGGTATGACTCCCCCATGAGCTTTAGAAAATTGATAGCTATACGGTCATTTCGGCCAAAAAACACTGATGCATAGCCATTTTTGGGATTTTAAAACTAACTAAATAGCCTTTTCGGACTCAGAAACATACCGTGTGCGCTCAGAAATGCTATATAGTCGTTTTTTCTGAGTCTAGAAAGAATTTATAGCTATTTTCTCTCTTTCAAAAAGGCCTAAATAACTATTTTTAGTCCAAAAAGGCTATATAGCTATGTTTGTGAGTTCAAAAAACGCTGTATATTAGCCACAAATGCTGAAAAATGATTTTTATAAGAGGATCCATCGTTTTTTCGCTGTAGAGTCGTTTTTTACAAAGCACTTGACTATCTCTAAGTTTTTGATTTCCACCCCTCCCTGAATTGACCTTGCGCACCTACGACAGTAGTGCTTTCAGTATGATACAACGGGGTTTTTCGACTTTTGATAGTGTATTTTGGCCTATTTGCGAGTTTCTGACAGCAAAAAAATACTAGAAATTGCCTCAATCGAAAAACTTGACCTTTTTTGCTCTCCGAATGCAAATTTATCCATTATATAGATATGTAGAACAGACAATTTTTTGAGAATTTGACAGACACCTTTTCACAGTTTTTGTCTTCCCAAAAACCTTTGTACATATTTAAAGACGGCCCCGAAAAATCTTTGTACATCGGGAAAAATCTTGGTCGAATAAAAAAAAACCGTGGCCAGGAGCTACCGTAGCAAACATCCGTAAAAAAACAACACAACATCATAAAAATACATAAAAAATCAAACATATATATATATATATATATATATATATATATATATATATATATATATATATATATATATATATATATATATATATATATATATATAGTGGGGCGTAGGCAGGATTTTTCTAAGGGGGGGGGGGGCGGTCCAAAATTGGTGACCATATATTTAGGGATATGGTCGCCGGGGCGCCAAATAAAGTGCATTTTCTGACGTTTGCGGACATGCTCTATCCGTTAAGCTCATAACATTCAATTTTTTCGAAAAATTTTATTTTCTCCTGAAAAGCTATAAAAAATGACGTTTTTTTTGGCCGCGCTTGGGCCTAAATAAACGAAAATAATGATTCTGAAAATTTTGAGAATTTTCGATAACATGATGCCAATTTTCACGCATTTCCTTACCTTTCCAAAATTATTTTTGGGCTAAGGGGGGAGCAGCTATAAAAAATGACGTTTTTTTGGCCGCGCTTGGGCCTAAATGAACGAAAATAATGATTCTACGGCGCGAAGCGCCGAAAATTTTGAGAATTTTCTATAAAATGATGCCAATTTTCATGCATGTCCTTACCTTTCCAAAATTATTTTTGGGCTAGAGGGGGGGGGCGGCCGCCCCCCCGCCCCTCTGCCTACGCCCACACACACACACACACACATATATATATATATATATATATATATATATATATATATATATATATATATATATATATATATATATATATATATATATATCACCCCTCTCCATGCAAATACACGAGCATGGAGAGGGGTGAGAGGGGGTATTACTCCCCCTGAGCTTTAAAACTCTCATAGCTATGTAGCCATTTTAGCCAAGGAAATATTGAGTATCATCAGTCCCGTATTTAAGGGGAGCAGGAGGGGCACGTGCCTCCCCCTCCCGAAATGAAATACGAGAATGATTTTTTCCTCTACTCCCCTTTGCTTTTTCGCCAAAAATCGCCAAAAATTTTTGGGTCTTCGCGGCAAATTTCACAATTATAATTAGAGACTATTTAGTCCTAAGCGCGCGATTTAAACATTCCATTTTTAGTCTTTTTACAACCAAAAGCGTATTTTGCATCTATGTCTTCTGTTTTGCACAGGTTTTATGCAGAAAATGAGCCTTGTTCATGAAGGAGTCCATTGGATTCTCACCATATTTAAGGCATCTGGATAGCAAAACTTATAAAGTGCACAGCTCTAGTGGTCGTAAGACGTTTATTAAATTAATCCTTTCGTCCCACTGTTGTTTTTGAAACATTCTGGTCGTGCCCCTCCACAAAAAAATCCTGCACATAGCCATAAATGTTAATAAAAATAGAATTCAGGGTCTACAAAAATCTGCGGGGGTTTTTCAACTTCTAAGGGTGTATACCCCCACGCCCATGTGTATATAAATATAGCCTTTTTGGGACTCACCAACACACCGTGTCAATTCAGAAATGCTATATAGTTTTTTCTGAGTTTCGAAAGAATTTTTAGCTATTTTCCTGCTTTCAAGAAGGGCTATAAAGCTATTTATAGTCCAAAAAAGCTATCTAGTCATTTTGTGACGTTAAAAAGGCTATCTATTTGTCACAAATGCTCGAAAACTATGGTTTAAGCGATACCATCGTTTTTCGCCGCAGAATCGTCTTTTAAAAGGCACCAGGCACGTAGCTGGCCGTCCTATTTTGAGGGGACTAAGCCCAAAAAGGCCAAAAATAGCACAAAATAACGTTTAAAAAGTCCTATTTTTTCGAGTTTTTAAATTGGGGGGGGGGGTCCGGACCTCCCCCCAAATCCCCCAGAGATACGTGCCTGCGAAGCACTTAGCTATCTCCAACTTTATGATTTTAACCCCTCCCTGACAGATTGACCTTGCGCACTTATGGAGCTGCATAAGAGGAACAAAACCCTACCTGGCGATCCGACGACGATATGAGAATTTTTGGCGAGAGCCTTATCATTTTTGCCAACTTTGCCGCCTATGAAACATGCGCATCTCAAGCCTTCCATATGGCGACCGACAATTTTGATAGTTTCGTATATCTGGCACGCTATCTCTCGCGTTGGTGCCAAAATTACAGCCTACATTGCATGAACGAGTTTACAGCAAAAATCAGCTATACAATAATGTAGGAATAGCGAAAAACACATTGCTGGCGGAACTAGAACCCGGGTTTTCTTCGATATCAAACTAATTCAAAACACTTAAACATATCTAAAAAGCCATTATACTAAGTCTTATAAATTTCTAAACACATTACGCGTATCCCGTCAAAATTTAGGTCGATTCCCCCTAAAATAAAATGCTGGATACATGGCTGCTTAGACACATGATGACACCCAATTACTAGTACTAAAATTTCAAACTTTGCCCCTCTCTTGTCACAAATTTTTGTATGCCAATACAACTCTGCCATGGCCATCAGATAGGCACAGCACAGCATGGGAATTCTGAGGGTGGGGGGGGTGAGATTTTAAGGTGTTTTTTAGGGCTCAAAAAATGGCTGATACGCGTCAAAAAACATCATTCTTCGGCGTTTATGACGATGCTCTGTCTTCCTAGAGCATAAAAACATAAAAATTGATTTTAAAAAACGAAAAAATCTAACAAATTCAAAAAAATGTAATCAAAAAATAGTATACGGCGCGAAGCGCTGAAAATGATAATTTTGAACTAACAGATGGCTAAAAACGCTCAAGCAGCGCCTTTTCTACGATTTCTTTCGAAAAGTTTTTGAAAAATTGCGAATTTTGGGGGAGGCTGAAAAAATTTCTAGGGGATGAAGACTTTTCTGGGGGAGGAATCAAATCCCACTACGATTACATATGCTGGTCATGCTATTAATTGATGCTTCACTGACATATTATGTTTGCGTTTATATACCTGTGTACTGTTGCTGGCTAGTACGACTGTTTCAAGGGCCACTACGACAAAGACGCAAGTTTTACCTGTACCCGATTTCGCTTGGACGATAAGATCTTCAAAGAACAACAATTTTGCTCTTAGTGAAGACAAAAAACAAATTAGCACTTCTTGACGAAAAAATAAAAATTAAAAAATGAGCGTAATATAAGCACAGGTGCTGATTGATTAAGTGCGTGAAATTTTTTAAAGTGACACGCTATAAGCACAGATGAGCATAGAACGGGGTAGGATTAGAGCTGCACACTTTGCAAATTTTACTACCCGGGTACCCGGCTATTTCATTACCCGGGTACCCGGGTAATTCGGGTACCCGGGTATACCCGGGTAGGACCTTAGATAAAAGAGAATGCAGTGAACATCGTTTATTTACGGTTGACAGTGAGGTCTAGGGCAAAGTGATATTTAAGCAGTAAAATTATTGAAAAATTAATGCAAGATTAAATAGAATCAAGGCTTTAATCTGAAGAATTCGTATGCATTTAATGAAATTCAAGTCATTTTCATGATTCAAAGCAAAAAATTGTGAAGCAGGTTTTGTATCTTCATAGCGTCATTAAAATATTTGAATCAGGAAAACACATTGACGAAAAGCAATTTTGAAATCAACCGGAAATGAAAATTTATTCAAAAACAAGTCTATCTGGAGCTGACTGCAGAGACGTAGTCAGAATTTTGGTTCGGGGTGCATAAACGTTTTCATGTAAAATTTACGGCCTTTCTATTGACAAACAGTTCGGAAGTCATAAGTGGCGCAAAGTGCCAAGAAATTTAGTCATTTTTTCCACCCCTTAACAGTTTGTAGCTCTGTGAATACTAATAATCTGATAGAGCAGAAAATTATCAAATTTGTTCAAAACAGTTTTGACAATTCAAGCTTCTAACAAGAAAACTGCGAATTACTAACTTTGACTGAAGATATTTTGAGTGATTCAGGCTTTTAAACGCAATGCTGGAGCTTTACAAAAAGAAAGAACAGTAACTGGCAGCGCTATGCGCCGGAAAATTTTGACGTTTTTGCACATTAAACTCAATTTATACCGCTTAAATCATACAAAAGAGACAAATTAATGCCGGCGCGAAACGCCGGAAATTTTTAGAAATTCCTAATCCTTTTACCTGGCTTGTTCTCCCTGAAATCTCGTTGCACATGTACAACGAGATTTTATGGCTCGGGACCACACCTGGGCAAGGGGTTCAACCAGGTTCAACCGGGTATCAGCCGGAGCAGGTTCGGTACCAGCCGGAGGGTCCACCAGTTGCACCCTATGTTTTGTTCAAAAACTTTTTAGGCATTCGACAAGATGAGATGCCACCAACAGTGCAGCCAAAATCGGTTGCTGGGGTCCAAAAATTGGTTGCTGAGATCCAAAAATCAGTTACTGTGCTCAAATATCGGTTGCTGAAGGCAGAAAATCGATTGCCGGGGTCCAAAAGTTAGTTGCTGGGCTTCAAAAATCGGTTGCTCGGGTCTACAAATCGGTTGCTGGGGTTGGGATCCAAAAACCTTTTGATGGGGTCCTAATTCGGTTACTGGGCTACAAAACCGGTTGCTGGGGTCTAAAAATTGATTGCTGGTGTCCAAAAATTGGTTGCTGTGGTCCAAAAATCTGTTGCTGGGGTCAACCAATTTTTGGAACCTACCAATTGATTTTTAGACCCCAGCAACCGACTTTTAGATACCAACAACCGATTTTCGGAGCCCCCATCCGATTTTAGACCCCACCAAACACACGTGTGTGGGGGATAGGGTTTGGGGTATGCACCCTTAGAAGGCCGGATTCCCCCAGAAACCGAAAACAACCCCCAGAATTCATTTTTCTGTTTTTTTTCTCGCAATTTTTTGATGCAAATGGATAGTGCTCGATGGGAAACGTTGAAAAATGGTGTTTTTCGGCATACCACCATTTTTGACCTTTAAAAAATCCTGTACACACTCAACCCCCTCCTCTCCCAGAATTTTGTTGCTGCCCACCTATGCCAGCAACCGATTTTTGGACCCCCCAGCAACCCATTTTTGGAGCCTCCCAACTGATTTAGGACCCCATCAATCATTTTTGGAGCCCACCAACTGGTTTTAAGACCCCAGCAACCGATTTTTGGACCCCGTTAACTGAGTTTTGGAGCCCAACTGATTTAGGCCTCAGCAACCGTTTTTTAGACCCAACCAACTGAATTTTGGAGCCCACTAACTGATTTAGGAACCTAGCAATCGATTTTTCACCATAGCAACCGATTTTTGGAGCCAAGAACTGATTTCAAGACCCCAGCAACCGAGTTTTGGACACTACCAACTGATTTTTGGACCCCAGCAATCGATTTTTAGACCTCTGCAACCGATTTTCGGAGCCCACCAGTTGGTTTTTAGACCCCAGCGACTGATTTTCGGACCCCACTAACTGATTTTGGAGCCCATCAACTGATTTAGGACCTTAGCAACCAATTTTTATACCCCACCAACGGAAGTTTTGAGCCCACCAACTGATGTAGGACCCCAGCAACCGATTTTCGTAGCCAAGACCTGATTTAAAAAAACCAGCAACCGATTTTCGGATCGATCCGACTAACTGATTTTTTGACCATAGCAATCGATTTTTAGACCCCAGCAACCGATTTTTTGAGTCCAACAACCGATTTTTGGAGCTCAGCAATCATTTTTCAGATCCCAACAACCGATTTTCAAATCCCGGCAACCAAATCAGTTACTGGGTTCTGAAAATCGGTACGTAAGTAATGCATAATTCAGAGATTATTCTTAAGTAAGTAATGCCTAATTTAGAGAAAATATAATTCGTCAGATCAAAATAAAACACATGATGTATTTTTGTGATCTTCTACACATCGATGTATTAAAAATACATACTTGTCTGTCCACCTGTTTTATGTGTAAATAAACGCTAGTCTTTTATACATACATTACTTGTTATTAATGCTTAGGCCGCGCTGGATTTTGACAATTTTTGTAATGCAAAATTGCGTTTCAAAAAGGTGAAATCTCAAAATTTTCCAGCGCTTCGCGCCAAATTGATTCAATTTTATTACTTGTTATTGATGCTTAAGCCGCGCCAAATTTGGACAATTTTTGTAATGCAAAATTGCGTTTCAAAAAGGTTAAATTTCAAAATTTTCCAGCGCTTCGCGCCGCATTTATTCAATTTTATAATTTGTTATTGATGTTTAGGTTGCGCTGAATTTTGACAATTTTCGTGCATTTCAAGCAGGATTTATATTTGAAATGAAAACGTACTATTTTACGACATGAAAATGAGGAACTCTGTAAAAGTTTTATTTTTACAGATAAATTGCATAAAAAATAAGCATATTAAAGGCGGCGAATGTCTCTTCAAGATTAAACGTCAATTGTTACTAAAATAATTAGTTTTTAAACATAATTGCTATGCAAATTATCGATTGCACTATTTTTTACACCATACTAATTCTGACACCATTTTTAATTAAAAAATTATGTCGCGAGAAATAGTGCGACTTCGCGTGAAATTATGAATGGACTTTGCGTGGAAGCAAGACTACCATGTTAAAAATCGATGCATAAATTTTTACACGCAGGAGTTATGTTGCAACCACTTTTCTGACTTAGGCAATCAATCAAAAAATTGGGCTCCGGTACCAGCCGTGACTTTAAGGCTTGCCCAGCTATGCTCGGGACGTCTGAGGTGGCGAGCGGGATCCGGGGCAGAGTCCCGAAAAATTTTGTAAAAAAACATTTTAATGTTAAATAGTAACATTAAAATTTTCGCAAAATCGGCCAAATCTCGGTTCGGAAGCAAGCTCAAAAACACTTGAAATTGATGAACTACATTGCAAAAACTGATCTGAAATGCGTTTTTCGACCTCTGCTAGGTACATAGCGCAGCAACGGGTCGCTGCCAATAAGATATAAAAAGATGTGTCCATGAAAATTTTGTTCTTACCGTTTTCAGGCCCATTTGTGGCCTTCTAATTAACAAAATGCAGTTCATAGAACAAGAAATGCGCAAAAACATAAGAAAATTTGGCCATTCCTTCCAATTAAAATAGGATTATGTATCCTTGTAAAGAAAAGATAAAGGAAACAAAGAATAGACAAACTGGTACACAAAAGACAAACAAAGCAGAGAATAGACAAACTGGTTCACAATCATTTTCGTACTTTTACTATCATGCTCAACAAGCATGCGCAGTTTCATTCAACGAACAAATAGTGCATTAAATTACTAAAGTGATGTGGAGTGCTGAATTATTTTAGCTGATTCAAGCTTTTAAATTTGCTGGACCTATATAGCAATAGATAATAATGACTCGGCGCGGAAAATTTTGAAGTTTTTACCTTTTTGAACTTAGTTTTCTGGACATACAATGTTTTTAATCTGAAGTCATTATAGATTCCAGATTTTATTTCCCGTAGCTACAAACTCTAAATTTTACCCCTTCGTGGTCACCCTGACCATATACACTATGGCTTGAACCTAATTTTTGTCAACCTGATAGCTTTTAAGATCACAACCTGGTCCACGTTTCGTGAGAATAGTGTACATATTTCTAAAGTACATAGGACGTCATACTCGTACATACTCAGGGATGTATTATGACGGGCGACCGCCCCCTTGGTCAAAGAAAAAAATTCGAAAGATGAGATAATGCGCAAAAAGATGGAAAAATCGCATATCTTAAGACATAGAATCCTCAAATTTTAGGCGCTTCGCGCCAGATGTCAAGTCTTTTAATATATAATAAAAAACTAATATAATTTATTAATATATATATATATATATATATATATATATATATATATATATATATCTACGTTACTTATATTTGAAAAAATTATATTTTCTTTCTTTTTAGTTTAAAGCCAAAATTTCATTAATTGGCTCAAGCGCGAAAAAATGACTTTTTTATAGCCTTTTGGGTAAGAACAATCTTCGATCGAATTTCATGATCTTAATGGCTAGAACACGTCGAAAAACTGTTTTGCGATCTATCCAGGCAAACGTTCCGAGACGTAGACCAATTCATGTTGGGTCCGCCTCATAAATGATCTTGGGGGTTTGTTTCCCTCATAAATTTTTTACCCCCTCAGAATGAGCGATTTTTCGAAAGTTTCCAAAAATTTCCTGAAAATTCGTAGAAAAGGTGCTTTTTAAGCATTTTACCTATCTTTTTGCTCAAAAGCGTCAAATTTCCGGCGCTTAGCACCATATACTCATGTTTTGACTATATTTTGTTCAACTGATTCGACCTTTTCGATTTTTTTCTAAATTTGTTTGTTTTTATGCCCTAGAAAGATGAGCATCGTTAGAAATGCCAAAAAACGATGTTTTTGACGCATGCCCACCATTTTTGGGCCCAAAAAAGGCACTTTAAGATTTCACCCCCCCCGAATTTCCATGCTGTGCATGTAAGGTCCACCCCTTGGCCGAATCCTGGATACGGGCCTGTACATACTTATGTATGTATATATCACAACAACTCATATTTTAACTCTCTTGTATTTATTTTTAAGGGAGGTTTATATATTTTAATTTAATGATCTATTAAAATAAGGAAATTTAATCCAAATGATTGATTGATTGATCGAAAATCGAGGTTTTTAAAACCTCCATTATAAAAACTTTTCAATGACATAATAGCATGGCAGGTGAGGCGATCGTTCCAAAGATATTAAGTTCTGTCATTTATTCGCTAAGATTCATTAAACAAACTCACCAACACCACAGCGAGCAGTTGGAATCGTTTTGAGCTGAATAGGACTAGGTCGTTTAAATCCAGCATCACGTAAACCGCGTAAGATGGGCTCTGATAGAAGCATGCTGTCAAAATCGAGTGCCTCATCAATCTCGATATCAGCACTTCTATCTCCTTTCGCGTTCCCTTCAAGGTCATGCGCGATTTGAGCACATCCGTTCAACAGCATATTCAATTTCGATAAAATCAATACGATGAATTCTCAACTGAAAAATTTCACATATTTTTATTCGCTAGAGAGCATAAATGCATACAGAGCAGTGTTTTTTTGTACAAGATCCGTTTGTACATGTACAAAGATGGTCCCTAAAAGTCTTTGTACATTTCGTACACACAAATTTTGGGGTACTATAATATGGTACAGTAGCGATTTTAGTGTGGCAAAAACAGAGTTGTTCGACCTTTGGTTACGTACTTTAGCAATTTCTAGGTTTCTGAGGGCAAAAATCAGTAATAATCGTCTCAAAACGGCGCGAAGCGCCAAAAAATTGGCATTTTTCCTTTCAAAATGCAATTTCTGAAATTATAAAGACATATAGGACACACAATTGCTCATTTCGGCGCGGAGTGCCGAGAATTTCTGCGAATTTCGAACCTTTTTTGCAGTTTTTGTCTTCCAAAAAATCTTTGTACATGTACAAAGACGGTCCCCAAAAGTCTTTGTACATCGCGAAAAATCTTTGCCGAATACAAAAAAAGCGTGATACAAAGAGGGGCGAAAGGGGATTATTACCCGCCGCTAAAGGGTCCAGAGAATATAGATAGGCAAATTAGATGTTCCGAACCATATTACAAAAAAGACTGCGACAAGTAGTCCCAATGCGAAGCATGGCCGATCTGGTGGGGAGGATGGATCAGCTGGTCTAGGGGGGCCGGTCGAAAATTGAGCTTTTTTGGCCTAAATGACCTCAAAAACTAATACAAGTGCTAAAATAGCTTAAACCTACAATTTTACAGTCTCTGATCAATTTGAAGCACTATTGAAAAAATTTTCACATTTCCTCCTTTTTCGGCCTTCAGTTTGCCCACAAAATTTTCCATTTTTTCATTCCCCTTGGGGCCAGAAAATTATGATATTTTGCCACTTTCAAGTAGAATTTTCAGCCTTTTTTCCACAGCAAGCTTGAAATTGTCTTGCAGCACCATTCCTTTTCTCAAAATCGCCTGACAATATATGATATTCTAAACCACTAGGTAGGGTTAATATATACCCCCTCTCAGGCCCGTATCCAGGATTTTATTTCGGGGGGGGGGGGTCGAAATTTTTCGAGGCCAGATATCTCGAAAATAATTAGTAGATAGGAAAAAATAAAGGCAGTTTTGAGCGTATCTCGGCGAGCTCTATACGATAGTGAAGAAAAATTTCAAAAAAATTCAAAAAATTTTCACCCTATTTCATATTGATATACAGCAAATTTATCATTTAAGCTGATTTCTCATCACTTAATCGACGAATTATTTCTTATCTCTTGCCTTTGCACTTAATTATTGTGCTTTACAGAGAAAAACAATGCAGATAATGAATAATTCGGCGCCAAGAGGCCGAAAAAATTGACATATTCTGCATGTCAAGTTCAAATTTGAGCGGTTTTGAGCGGGCTAGAAGACAAAAAACATATATAAAAAACAATAAATACGGCGCGAAGCGCGGAAAAATTTCATGTTTCCCATGTCAAAGCTCAAATTTGAGCTGTTTCGAGTGAAGCTAGAAAGGAAGAAACTATAGCCGAACAATGAATCCGACGCGCAGCGATGGAAAAAATTGGCATGCTCCCTATGTCTAACTCAAATTTGAACGAATTTTGGCAATTTAGAAGACAAAACTATACATAAACAATAAATCCGGCGCGAGGCGCCGGAAAATTTTGAGTTTACTTGCTCAAAAGTACGCTAAAAACCTTTTTTGGTGGTGTTTTAGACGAAGTTCGCCAATTTTTAATTTTTCCCTTTGGGGACCCTTGGGGAAAACAAAAATTTTTCCTATTCTGGGGGGGGCAGGCCCCCGCCCCTGGTTACGGGCCTGCCCCCTCTCACCTCCTCTGCTCATGTATGATTTGAAGTCTATTTGATGAAAACTTTCTATTCACAATTTCTTAACCGAAGTACAATTATGATCCTTTGTGTATTGCAGGTAATGAGCAAATGGAATTTCGCTTCGTAGAACGATTTTAATAAAGGTTTACTATAAAGCGTTTTTGTAGCTGCTTCCTTAAACGAATGTTTTTTTAGCAAAGCTCATCTGAATAGCTTTCGACATATCCATACTAGGTAAACTGTGAAAAATGCCTGATATGTGAACTTAATAAGTTTCCAGCTTGTTTGGGGTTGTTCCGAAATCAACTTTAAGAACATTTACCGACAAGAAGCTGACAGATTGCACTAAATAAATTAAATTTGGGTTTTAAAAAAATTAACCAAAATGTTCAGAATTTGGAAAAAACATATTTATCTGACATTTTCAAGGTCGATGCCCCTCTCACCTCCTAATTAAAAAAATTCTTGAAAATCTAAGTAAAAAACTACAAAAAAAAATTCGGCTCAATCCAGGGACTAACACATTTGTCAGAAATAAATAATATGGGCTGAAAATACGGAAGGGAGCTTGGCAATGAAGAAAAAATAAAAAAGGCGCGGAAAGCTATTTAAAATTTATTAAAAAACTTTAAAAAATTTTCATATTTTTTTGCTTGTTTTTTTCGGTTTTACTTGATTAGATGTACGAAAATTTAGGTTTTTGCTTCTATTATGCTTAGGCTTAGGCTAAGTATACATGAAAAGGTATTTTAAGCTGCTTAGGTCGATGCATAGATGCTTAGGTCGACGTAAATCGGGTATCTACATGTGATTCTGCATTCCGCTGTTTTAATCTTCAAAGATAAGTCGAAATCTTTAACTCGAATGATGAAAAATATAAGCAAAAAAACATTTAAAAAAATTTAGTTTAAAGTTTTTAAAAATTTTAAACATACTTCCGCGCCTTCTTTCATCATCCAAATAAAAGATTTCAACTCAAAACGCGGTAAAAACAGGGTTTTGACAAAAATGAAAAATGTGTAAGATCTTCAAGAATCCCAAATTTTCTTTAATCTTGGTTTCCGCGCAGTGTAACTTAATTTTTCGTAATGTGCGACCTTGAAAATGGCAGAAAGATATTTTTAGTGAAAATTGAAAACTTTGGATAAACTGCAAAAATTTCCTAAATTGATCCATAATTACATATTTGCCGGGGGCCGGAGTCAGACAAGGAAAATATTATTGCATGCTACGTACTTGGGGTGGGCATAGGAAGAGAAATAATGAGCAACTGCTCCATTCAGTAATAAATGGCGAGCGCAAAGTTAGGTGCACCTTTTCAAATCAAGGTTTATTACTATCTATATCACAAGAAACATTTAGTCCAGCGTTTTATTGTCTGAATCATCAATAAATTCTATGTCGCTGCTATTATCACACTCAATATTATTTTTTGAATCTTCACACAAACTACCACTGCTGCTGCTTGCGCCGCGTTATACATGTTCATCAGCCTAAGTGCTTGGGAGCTTCCACGTATTGGATCCAATTGCTCGCAAATTATGCTTTAGAAATAAGAGCTTCCTGAAGATTTTTCTGGCTTCAGTCGAATTCTTAGACCATTAGCTAAATCACAAGCAGACTTGAATTTGCGTTCGCTGGACACAGATTAAATAGGCGGGCCGAGGTATTTTTTGAGAGCAGTGGTTTTTATCGATCGGAAAAAGCACTGGAACAAAATATACCAAATTTATCGACTGCAAAAAAATTTTTCAAAACATGCAGAAAATCCTACATTCATCTCAAAACATTCTCTCTACCAAATATAAGTCCCTATGGCATATTCAATCTCAACAAATAACCGAAAATTAGCAATATTTGGCATATTTTGCTTCAAACTTTTCTTAACCAATAAAACTACCTTCTCCAGACCCCCTTTTTCACTTTATTAATTTCTTGCGACAGCAATTGCGCGCGGATTCAGATTGGTGCCAGACATGGGCTAGGCCGGCTAAACTCAAGAATATGGTACTTTTGGAAAAAGTGCAAAACGAATACGGAATGCCAACATTTTTTTGCCAAAATGATAGAACATGATAAATTAAAGCGCGGAAAAAAATTTGATGAAAATCTGAGCCATACTTGCAAAGTTGCAGGCAACTCTCAATTTGAGTGTTGTGTGGGACGATTAAACGGCTCGATCGAAGGACTTACACATTTGTCAGAAATAAATAATATGGGCTGAAATTACGGAAGGAAGCATAGCAATGAAGGAGAAAAAAAGAGAAAAGGCGCGGAAAGCTGTTTGAAATTTTAAAAAACTTAGAAAAGTTTTCATATTTTTTCATGTTTTTTCGGTTTTACTCGATGAGATATACGAAAATCTAAGTTTTTGCTTCTATTATACTCAGGCTTAGGCTTAGTATATATGAAAAGGTGTTTCAAGCTGCTTAGGTCGAGGTCGCTCCCGCTCAGGTCGATGTATAGATGCTTAGGTCGATGTATAGATGCTTAGATCGATGTATAGATGCTTAGGTCGATGTATAGATGCTTAGGTCGATGTATAGATGCTCAGGTCGATGTACAGATGCTTAGGTCGATGTATAGATGCTCAGGTCGATGTACAGATGCTTAGGTCGATGTATAGATGCTTAGGTCGACGTAAATTGGGTATCTACGTGTGATTCTGCATTCAGCTGTTTGAATCTTCAAATACTTAGGTTGAGAAGATGCTTGCTTAGTTCGAGAAGAATTGCTCCACTCGCTTCGCTCGCTCCGCAATTTTCGCTGCATTTATCTCAGACTTAACCCATGTCCTGCCATCAATGTGAATGCACAAAACTAAGCCTAAGCCTAAGACATTGGTAACCCCGCTTAGTCACAGTCTCCCGACGCTTGGGAGACTAATCCAAAACATTCCCAAAGACAGAGCTTACTTTTCGCCTATCCTTAAACACATGAACTTCAACAGCCTGTAACTCGGTCAATAATGCCGACCGCCACCTAATTCTTTCAGATTTGAATTCCTTAACCCTTAATTAGATTAAATCAACCAGGCAAAGCTAATTTCTAGAAGGTCACTACGTTCTCAATATTAGCCGAAAGTGTCTAAATTTAAGCGTTTTTAGCGTTCAAATGGCTCAAAATTGCCAAATTTTTGGCGCTTCGTGCCAAATTGGCATCAATAGTCACTTTCTGTCTATACGTTGGTCAATTTAATGGAATTTTTCGTGTTTTTATGTTCTAGAATGAAAGAGCATCATCAGAAATACATAAAAATCGCGTTTTCAATGCATATCAAGCGTTTTTACAGTAAAAAAAGCACTTTAAAAAATTTTTCGATGTCACCCCCAGAAATTTTTTACTGTGCATGTCTGGAAGCGAGTAGAAATGATGGCACACAGTCAATGCCCTAACAGAGCATAATTTTCCAAGCAATTAATATAAGAAACAAAGACTTTGAATATAAATGAGAAAGCTCTGATGGAAAACAAGTGATAATCGTTACTAACAAAACCAAAAACAGAAGTAGTGGAATCACAGAGATGTAGAGATTGGGCGGAATAGGTGTTGGACGTAATAAATGAGAAATATATAGCTTATCGGATCGGTCGCAATGCTGCAGTGTAGTTTTACTTCCGCCTATTATTCACTTCCGCTGCAATAACTATTACGCAAGAAACGCGTTATAGTGGAATCACAGAGATGTAGCGATTGGGCGGAATAGGTATTGGATGTAATAAATGAGACAAATCTAGTTTATCGGATCGAACGCAATTATGCGGCGTACTTTACATTCGCCTATAATTAACTTCCATCCTAATAACTATTACGCAAGAAACGCGTTTTAAAGCAGGCGGTTACCATTCAAATGTAAAAGTGTTTTTGTAAAAATAGTTTTCTGTAAAAGGTACAATTTCCAACTAGAAATAGAACGTGTTTGTCGGCTCTAAATCCTTTAGCTACTAGCTACAAATAAATGTGATAAAAGTAGCATTTGGTTCAATGACTTAAGTGAAGGAATCGAAAGCGTGCAGATTGTCCTGAACATTTATTCCGTAAAACCTCATTTATACACAGTAGCAACGATATAACAAGGACTAAG